>PVIY010003669.1:0-110425 GCA_004026745.1 Myrmecophaga tridactyla
ACCCCCAAATTGCCTGTGTCTAGAAAGGGAAAGAGGAAGAGGTAAGATCTGAATTCAATTTGAGATTAAAGTTTTAAACTACACAGACTTTTAATACTGATTGACATGTTTTGCAGTGTACTTGAAATGTCAGTACAAGGTAAAAAAAAAAAACTTGAAAGCAGTAATGGGCAAATAATTAAACATCTGTTTATTCCCCCATTGAATTGTGATGGGTCAGAAAAGCAGAGAAATATACATACTCTTGGGAAACTGACCTTACTTTTGTTTTCTAAGCCAAAGAAAACTAAGATGCAGTGGTAATAGTTGAGTGGCCACAAGTTGGTGAACAGTGATAAGCATTTTTGACCAGAGTCTGTACTGAACTTGTAAGTATTGTGTCATAATATAGTCAGCATGAAGAGCTATTTCCTCATTATTCTTTATTTTAATACAGCTGTCTTTTTATAATGTAATAACATCAGTTTACAGAGGGTCAGCCTGAGTCATACATGTCACACATTTGCAAGCGCTGGCCACTGATCTCTTAACCTCCATAATATAGGAGACCTAAGAAGGATGGGCTAAATTTCTAGAAGGGGCTACACATGGCAGTTTACCCTACAACTTTATAAAATAGCATCTATTAAAATTTACTACTCCAGTTTTATTATACAGTTCAAAGAAAAACATAAATTAATAGGAACATTCCACCTTTTTAAACCATCAAGGATTCTTGGTGACACATTTATTGGGAATCTCTTAAACCTCCGTCTACCAAGAAGTTTCCAAAATTTTGCTCTTTTAACCTTATCACGTAGTTCCTATCTTAACAAAGTAATGATATGAGCCCCAAAGACTCCATAATATAAATATTTTTCAGGTTAATATATGAACACTGCTAAGTTTAAGATTATTACATGCATAGCCATAAAAGGAAGGAGAGTTTAATGTTTATAATATACTTTGAGAAACATCTATATGAGTATTTTACTCTTTACACCAAATAACATAGGCATTATAAGTTAAATACCAAGAAAAATGTAAATACCCTTCCTATTTTGAGGTGATATGGTAATTTGAAAGATTAGTCATTAAAATATAAGATTAGGCATTAAAAAAGATTAGTCATTAAAATTAAAAAATGGAAGCTCATCACTAAAAATGTGTTTCCCCTGGTGTTCAGCATGTTTGCTCACATTTTAAATTGCTATGCATAATGAACACCAAGATAATCATTTGTTTTTAACATCACCTGTGAGCTTCCAAAATGACTTTCATATATTCTCACTTTTACCTTGATCTGATAATTAGATGCATGAGAGTGTCAGTAAGCCTCTTAACAGTCAATCTTATTTTTAGAAAAAGCTTTTAAAATACCTTATGACTCTCACACAAAAAAAAGTTTGATCACTTAAAAAAATAAAAGTACAAAAATAATTGAAATTGGCCTCCAGGCAGTGAACTTTCTTCCCTGGCATTGTCAATTCCAAGTATTAATGCTGGTACTAGTGTCTTCTAGAGAAGGCTCGTATAGGAAAAAGGTGGGTCCATGAGAGCACTGGGCTTCCTGGGGATTGTGAAGGATCTAAGAAAGACCCGTAGCTGAGAGCACCATTCTGGCCAGTCGCTCTTTGTGTCCCATATCAATACTGTCCCATTCAACCTGATTTGTGTTGGGATGTCCAATGGGATATTTTCATGTTTCCTAATATGTCTCTTCAAAATAAAGTCTGGGAAAATGTATCTCTACTGCCTGATTGCTTTGGAAATTACTGCTTTCCGTAAATATTATCTGTCACTTTTTTTTTTTTTTTTTGCCTGGGCAGGCACCAGGAATTGAACCTGGGTCTCTGGCACAGCAGGCAAGAACTCTGCCTGCTGAGCCACCATGGCCCGCCCTATTCTGTCACTTTTGATGGTGTTTGTGAGATCTTTACCCTACGCTTGTTCTAGATGGCAGACTCCACGAAACTGCCTTTTTGTAGCCAAATCAGCTTTCTGGATTGATGGGTGGAAATGGAGTTTAAAGTCTTTGGAGAAAATAGTCTCTTCCTGATTTCGGTTTAAACATAAACTTGATTTCCATATGTGTACAGTGCAAGGACATGGAACCCCTGTTTAATAGTGGCCTTGGGGCATGTCTACTTAATCCCTGTCCTTTTCTGGGTCATATTATTGGTTGTTATACTAATAAAGCAGTTTGACTTTCACCAGTTTAATTTATACTATAATAGGCTACTTCCCATGTGGTCACCTTGCTTTTAATTTATTGAATTTGAGGTACAATTCGATAATAGCTGTACTTCCTCATAATAATAGACTGTATGCTGAAAAGAGATATGGACACATTCTAAAAACCAGATCCTAGAGTATACATTGGGAGCCACATAAATGTTTATCCTTCCTGTTGCACAGTATTAAATATACTTCCTGTACAAATGTTGATATATAAATATTTTTTTATTTATCTATCGTAAAAACATACGAACTATAATATTTACATTTGACATGAAATTTTGGATGGTGTTTTTTTAGCAACAGAGTTTAAATCACTCAAAAGCCAAATCACACATTTTCTACTCACTTCTAATGTTGTCAAAAATGACTGATTGATTGATTCATTAGAAATGTATTGAGTACCTAACTACATAGGACTGGATACTTCTCAAGTTAATTACTTTCTTTTTCGTTTTTTGTTTTGACATGGACAAGCACCGGGAATCGAACCCGGGTCTCCAGCACGGCAGGCAAGAACTCTGCCTGCTGAGCCACTGTAACCCACCCTCAAGTTAATTACTTTTAGAATTTCAAAGAGCAAGAGATTGAATTGCTGGAATTTTTTAATTATATCATTTGACTTTGATATTTTAAAGTGTCTTAGAGGGAACATAGTTTATACAAGACAACATCTATACATGATTTCCATTCGAACGTAGGTGATAGAACTTTATCATCCTACCCCACACCTCTACCCAGTTCTCCCCAGCTTTCCACTTTTTTTTATAATGTATAATAATCATCTTATAATACACCATCTAGTTTACATTTTTATTTGATTTATTTTTATGTTTTATCTCCCCTACAAGAATGTACATTGATGAATGGAGGGGTAGTAGTCTATTTTATTCACTGATGGTACCTAGAACAGTAGGCATTCAATAAATATTTGTGGAATGAATGAATGAGAGAATAGCTGGAGGGAATTTCTTTTCCATAGAAAGAATTCAGCCCTCTTGGATTTGTGTTTGATCCAGTCAGGCTAAGACACTTGGTTTTTCAACCACAGCATCTTTTCCTCTGCACAGCATCCTGGGAAATGATCAAGTAGATCTTAGAGAACAGCTGCGATCTTTGGAACAAGTGAGTTACTCATGCCACAACCTTTCTGGATAATACTCATGAAATATTTGGGCCTCTCATTACCTGCTTAATGAGAGAAGAAATAATAATCACATACCCATTTCACTGATTAGATGAGTAGTGCTGAGTTTGGCAAGTCTCTTTTATTGCAATTTAAAGCTCACTGTTCAGAAGGGCCCAATCTGTACAACACTGGATGAAGTCAGTGATTTAGCCGTTTAGTTTGTATTAGTAATGTTGACAACTCACATTTTCCCAAACTCTGTTTATGATTTTAATAAGCAGTTTGTGATATATATTTAACTCACTGTTTTATTCACCCTTCCTTTACATAATAAGAAATACTGTGAGGGTGAATTGGATAAAGTGCAAAAATAGCGGAAACAGTCTTGAGTTCTACAAACTACATATTCCTTCTAGCCACTTCTCTTCAATCTTTATCCTCGAAATTTGTCTTTACTATTTCTCGTAGTCAGGCCATAATATATTATCAATAAATATTCTAAAATTAAACTCAGTTGTATTTGCAATGTTTATAATCTGTTAATAGCAGGTAAGCAGAAAGGCTTGCATGAAATGAGTTTTCCTGGAGCCCACTCTGTTTAAAATCTGTCCCCTGAAATTAAAATTTTGCTGTTGATATCTATCAAATATTTGCCAACATGGAGGGACCATGGCAAAACTCAAGAATCAGCTTTTCAATTAAGTTACTCGTCCGCAAATGTTTTCTTCAAGGCCTACAGAGCAAATATTTAAGGTTTTGCCTATCAAATGGTCTCTGGCAGTCACTCAAATCTGCAGTTGTAGCACAAAAGCAGGCATAAGCAGTAATGTATGTGAGTGAATGGGCATGGCTGCGTTCCAATAAATCTTTATATACAAAAAACAGGCTACCAGGCTAAGTCATAATTTCCCAGCAGATCTAAACTCTTGTTACCCAAAATGTGTTCTGTGGACCAGCAGGGAACTTGTTAGAAACTCGATCCCATTGCAGACCTACTGAGTCAGAATCTGCAATTCATCAAGATGCGCTGAGAGTTCTGTTGTACTTTTAAAGGTTGAGGCTCACTGCCAGGACCCTGCAGAAACCTGCCGGGCACCCGGACTCCCTGGGGTCCCAAGAATGAACCTGAGCAGAAAAGATTTGTAGAGTTCACCTCTTCCCCAACCATTTGATGATGCTGTTGGCAAAACAATGTAAAACTTTCATGTGATAGTTCACTTGATTACCAGATGTGGGAATGAAAACATTTAGAAACTTCTGAGATTTATTAAGATGGATCCTAATAAGGGACAGTCTATTTAGGTATGGTCTTGAAAATAGAATGAGTGCACAGGATATTGCCATTTTACTGCTTTGCCTGAGGAAAATGCAGATCTTCTCTGCAAGGTGTGTCATTTTAGGGAAAATTCAGGGATCAATTCCTTCTCTTGTAATGAAAAGCAACATAAATATGAAATATTCTAATATTCTTACATTATCTTTTCACTAGGTTTTATTACCCTAAATAATACATTGAGTATTGAGGTCTTAATGGAAAATTGGTGAGCACTACAGAAAAATCAAAGCCCAACTCAGATTTGTCCTTTAGAAAATAAAGTCATAGTTTTGCTGAGAGAATTCCATGCAATTTGAATTATATTCACTAAAATGGGGAATTAAAAGCTCAGTACATTCTTCAGCAGTTTATTTGAACACTTTCCATATATTAAAAAATTCTTAAAATCACAAAGAGAACATAAATCAATATATCTCTCAAAATGTCACTTGAGGACATTTCAGCTAGAGAAATGAAAGAGGAGTCTAGATTTATTTACTGCTCTATTAGTAAGTACATACAGTGTCATATTAAAACACTGTGCACAATATTTTGTGCACTCAGTAATCATGATCCAAGGATGTTAAATAATCAGGACTCATTCAGACACCTGTAATCCTTTTTTTGTAGGTCGCATTACACCCTTTTTCTAAATTTTAAATGTTATATTTTGAAATACTTTCAAACTTACAGGACAGTTACAAAAATAATACAAACACCATATTGAGAACTCCACCATACTCCATCCCTTAGATACACAAATACACCGATTTTAATATTTCATCAAACATGCCAAACCATTCTCTCTGTCCATCAAAATATCAGTCCATCTATCTATTTCTCTGTCTTTCTGTCTGTCTTCCTACTTATCAATCCATTTTCTGAACACTTGAATATAGGTTGTTCATCTTCTTTCATGAACACTTACTATTGCCTTGTACATCTCTTTAGATAAAGGATATTATGTACAAGCATACCTCGTGTGATGGTTAAGTTCATCTGTCGGCTTAGCCAGGTTGTGGTGTCTAGATGTTTGACTAAGCAAGCATGGCCTGATTGTTACTATAAGGACATTTCATGAACTTAAGTCATCAGCATTGATTACATCTATGACTTATTAGGTCTATATGCAACCAAAGAGACTGCCTTCAGCAATGAGAGACGTTTCATCCAATCAGTTGAAGGCTTTAAAAGGAGAAGTGATGATTTCAGCAATCAGAAGAGAGACTTTCCATTTCTTCTTCAACCAGCCAGCTTTTCCTGGGAAATTCATCAAAAATATTCATCAGAGTTTCCATTTTGTGGCCTGCCCTACAGAATTTGGATTTGTGCATCCCACAGTTGTGTGAGACAATTCTTATAAAAATCTCATAATATTTACAGATATCTCCTGTCAGTTCTGTTTCTTTAGAGAACCCTGATTAGATTTGATACTGTGAGTGGTTTTTGAAAAACAATCTTCAGGATGAGATTTCTGAATTGGTTCAGAGGTTTTGGAATTGGTTCTGTAATTTGATTAAATTCAAAGGCAATAATGATTATTTCCAGTAACGAAGATGGCACTGATAGTACACGGTTTGAGTTGGCAATAGATACACAAAATATCATCACTGGATATAACTACTCAAATGCTTATAAAAGGCAAGGCTCTGGATGAGAGTGTTTTTGACATCTTAATGGAGTTTTGAGGAGTTAAAAAGTATAATAATGTTGGCTGACTGTTCCTAAATATGCTGAATTTAGTTAGAAAGGGATGAGTTTAAGGCTGCATATTCACAATATAAGCACTGTGTGGAAGACACAAAAGTTTCTGTGTGCCCTGAAAGAAAATCTTATTTTTTGTGTAGCCACAGACTTGAGATCTCTGACCCAGAGTCTCACTGTACAATGTAAACTAAAATTCCCAAGCTTGCAGGGTGTCTGCTGTTAAAGTGAGGGCACTGACTGGAAAGGAATGGGGTCCTGAAAATTGGAATGAGGACACATGATTGATAGTGATGGTGGTAGAGACATTGAAACCCTAGATTCTGCTTAGTTTTTGCCAGATAAACCTGTAACAGTCTGTCCTGAAGATCCAATTCCACAGCAAATGAAGTGCAGGAATGGGCACATGCTCATGAAATTCACTGGTCTTACCATGTTCTCCATCATCCTAAAGCAGCTGGATTGACAGAACAGTGGAAAAGCCTTCTGAGGACTCTATTACAATGCCAACTAGGTATCCATACTTTGCAGGGCTGGGAAACACTGAGTGTGCTCTAAATCAGCTCAAGGGGTGGAAATGGGAGTAGCATCAGTCTCTATTACCTCTAATGATCCACTAGAAAACTTTTTCTTCCTGTCACTCCAACCGTAAGCACTGCTGGTCTACAGTCTTAGTTCTAAAAGAAGGACTGCTTCCACCCGGAGACACAACAATGATTCCATTGAACTGGAAGTTAAGACTGCCACCTGGCAATGTTGGGCTCCTCATGTGTCTAAATCAACTGGCAAAGAAGGGAATTACTCTACTGACTGGCCTGGTTGATCCTGACTATCAAGAGGAGATAGGACTGTAACTACACAATGAAGGTAAAGACGAATTTTCTTAGAACACAGGAAATTCCCCTAGGGCATCTCTTAGTACTACCATGTCCTTTGATTAAAGTCAATAGAAAACTGCAACAACCAATCCAGGCAGGACTAGCAATTGACCAAAAATTTCAGGAATGAAGGTTTGGGTCACCACACTAGGCAAAGAACTATGGCCAGCTGAGATGCTTCCTTAAGGTAAAAGGAATATGGAGTGGGTAGTGGAAGAAGTTTATTATAGATATGAGCTGTAAACATGGGACCAGTTACAGAAATGAGAACTGTGATGGTTATGAATATTTCTTCCTTTCTTTGTTTTAAATATGTTTGTATATTACAGAAAGGAAATATCTTTGTTTTCTTTCCTATTTACCCCCTTATCATACAACATAAGTTTTATTAGCTTCATGTTGTAATGTTTAAGTTATAGGATAACAAGTTTAAGAGTGAATATTACCCAAAGACTTGTACCGTCTTCTTGGGAGAGTTAATGTATTTCCAGTTGTACACAGGACAGTTGAGTATGTTAGGTGGAAATATGACTGCTATTGATTTAAGTACAGATTAAGAATGGTTTAAAGAAATGTGTATGACTGCCAAGCTGACAAGGGGTGGACTGTGGTGGTTATGCTTGAACATCAACTTGGCCTGGTTTTGGCATCCAGGTGTTTGACCAAGCAAGCATGGCCTGATTGTTACTGTAAGGACATTTCATGAATTTAAATCATCAGTAAGTTAATTGCATCTATGGCTGATTACATATACATTCAACTGATGAGATAGCCTTCAACCATGAGAGAAGTCTCATCTAATCAGTTGAAGGCTTTAAAAGGAGAAGTGATGATTTCAGCAGTCACTGAAGAGAGAATTTCCATCTCTGCTTCAACCAGTCAGCTTCCCCTGGGGAAGTCATCAAAAACCTTCATCAGAGATCCCATCTTGTGGCCTGCCTTATGGAATTGGGCTTGCAAATTCCCACAGTCATGTGAGACAATTCCTATAAAAATCTCATAATATTTACATATATCTGCTACTGTTCTGATTCCCTAGAGAACCCTGACTAATACCCCTTGTTGTTTTGCTTTTTGCCTTATTGTGCTTTGTAGATAGTACATTTTTTTAAAATTGAAGGTTGTGGCAACCCTCTGTTGAGCAAATCTATCAGTGCCATTTTTCTAATAGTCTGTGCTTACTTCATGTTTTTGTGTCACATTTCAATAATTGTTGCAATATTTCAAACATTTTCATTATTATTTTATGGTGACCTGGAATCTGTGATCTTTGATGTTACTATTGTAATTGTTTTGGGACACTGCAAACCATGCCCAAATAATATGGCAAACTTAATTGTGTTGTCTATGTTCCGACCGTTCCACCAGCTGGCCATTCCCCCATCTCTCCCCCTCTTCTTGGGACTCTCTATTCCTTGAGACACAACAATATTGAAAGTAGGGCAATTAATTCTACCACGGGGCCTGAGTATTCAAGTAAAAGGAAGAATCACACATCTTGCACTTTATATGAAAAGATAGAAATAATTATGTTTAATTAGTAAGGCATGTCAAGAGCCAAAATAGGCCAAAAGCAAGACCTCTAGCATCAAACAGTTAGCCAGGTTGTGAATGCAGATAAAAAGTTCCTGAAGCAAATTGAAAGTGCTTCTCCAGTGAGCACTCAAATGAGAAGAAAGCAAAATAGCCTTATTGCTGATAAGGAGAAAGCTTTAATGTCTGGATAGATCATACATTCTGTGGCTACAACATTCCCTTATTCTAAAGACTAGTCCAAAGCAAGGCCTAACTCTCTTCGATTTTATGAAAGCTGATGGAGGTGAGAAAGCTGCAGAAGAAAAATTTGAAGCTAGCAGTGGTTGGTTCTTGAGATTTAAGGAAAGAAGCCATCTGTATAACATCAAAGCACAAAGTGAAGCAGCAAATTCTGATGTAGACTGCAACAAGTGGTCCAGAAAGTCTAGCTAAGATAATTGATGAAGGTGGCTATACGAAACAACAGATTTTCTACATGGACAAAACAGCCTTTCTTAGAAGACGTCACCATCTAGGTCTTTCATAGCTAGGGAGGAGCAGTCAAAGCCTGGCTTCAAAGGACAGGTTGACTCTCTTGTTAGGTTCTAACACAGCTGGTGACTTTAAGTTGAAGCCAATGCTCATTGACCATTCTGAAAACCCCCCTTAAGAATTATGCTAAATCTACTCTGTGCTTTGTGGTTGGAACAACAAAGCCTGTATAGTTCAAGACTTCAGTGGGGGAAATAATTGCAGATATGGTAGAAATAGCAAGAGAACTAGAATTAGAAGTGGAGCTTCTAATTGAATTAGAATTCAATTCAACTGAAAGACTGAACTGCTGCAATCTCATGTTAAAATTGAGAAGTTAATTCTTATGGACGAGCAAAGAAAGTGGTTTCTTGAAAAGGAATCCACTCCTAGTGACAATGCTGTGAACGTAGTTGAAATGGCCGCAGTATTTAGACAATTACATACATTTAGTTGATAAAGCAACAGCAGGGTTTGAGAGGGTTGATCCCAATTTAAAAAGAAGTTCTACTGTGGATGAAATGCTATCAAAGAGCATCACATGCTACAAGATAAATCTTTCATAAAAGGAAGATTCAATAGCTGTGGCAAGCTTCATTGTCTTATTTTAAGAATTTTCCACAGCCACCCCCAGCCTTCAACAAATACCACCTTGATTGATTGGCAGCATCAACATCAAGGCAAAACCCAGCCAGCAAAAATATTACAATTTACTGAAGGCTCAGATTATGGTTAGCATTTTTTAGCCATAAAGTATTTTTAATTAAGATGCATACATTGTTTTTTACATACATAATACTATTGCACACTTCATGGACTACAGTATAGTTTAAAGGTAACTTTTGTACGCCCTGGGAAACCAAAAAGTTCATGTGGTTTGTTTTATTAAGACATTCATTTATTGTGGTGGTCTGGAACTGAACCTGAAATATCTCTCAGGTATATCTGTATTCACCTTAAGTGCAAATATCAAGTATAAGATATTTATTATTGCTACAAAGCTTAGTCTATATTCTGATTTTTTATGTCCTAATAATGTCCTTTTTAAACTTTTTTCCTCCTTGTTAGTTCCTGTCTAGGATCACATATTGCCTTTAATTATATTGTCTCTGTAGTTGCTCCATCTTTCTCTTTTTTTTTTCTCTCTGTTTTTGAGGGAACATACATACAACATAAACTTTTCCAACTCCATCACTTCCAAGCACCATTCAGTGGGACTAACCGCATTAACTGTGTTGCAGCATCTTCACCACCTTCCTTTACTAAAACTTTCCCATCTCCCCAAATAAAAACCCTAAACCAATTTTGCATTAACTCCCCATTCCCCATCCCCCACCCGTAGCAACCTGGACTCTGGTTTCTCTCTCCATGAGCTTGCATATGCTCCAATACTTTCATTGTAGTTGCCATTGGGCTTAAAATTAACATCCTAAATTTATAGCAATCTTGTTCACTTTGATACCAGTTTAACTTCAAGAATATATACAAACTATGTCTCTAAACACCTCTGTGTTTTTCAAGTTTATACTTAGGAAATCAAGACTACTGTTTTATCATTACATTAAATACATTTGCTTTTTAGTTGTGTAGAAAGTAAAAATGGAGTTACAAACCAAAAATGCATTAGTACTGGCATTTATAATTACCCCTGTCATTATGCTTGACAGAGTTCTTTATTCCTTTGTGCAGCTTGGGTCTATTGTGCATTGTTCTTCCCTTTCATCCTGCATCTAGCATCTCTTGTAGGACTGGTCTAGTGTTGACAAATTCCCTCTACTCCTGTTTGTTGGGAATGTCTTCATCTCGCCTCATTTTTGTTCTTTGGTTTTTTTTCTTTTTCTTTCTCCTTCATTTTTGAAAAACAGTTTTGCTGGAGATAGAGTTCTTGGTTGGCAGTTTTTTGCTTTCAGCACTTTAAATATATCATCCACTGCCTTCTCCGTGGTTTCCAATGAGAAAATAACAATCTTATGAAGGCCCCTTTGTACATGATATGCTGCCTCTCTCTTGTGGTTTTCAGGATTCCCTGTTATCTCTGGCATCTGATAGTTTGACTATGACATGCTGCAGCAGGTCCATTTGGGTTTATCTTTTTCTTAATTCATTGAGTATCTTGGATGCATATATTCATGTCTTTCATTAAATTTTAGATATTTACATCCATTATTTCTTTGAATATTCTCTCTGCCCCTTTCTCTCTCTCTTCTCCTCCTGTGGCTCTCACAGTACATATATTGGCATGTTGATGGTGTCCCACAGGTTCCTCAGACTCTGTTCCCCTTTCTTTATTCTTTTTTCTGCTCCTCAGACTGGAAGGTTTCTATTATCTTCTGAAGTTCTCTGATTCCTTTTTCTGGGAGCTCTAATATGCTGTTGAACAATTCTAGGGAATTTTTAATTTCTGTTACTGTGACTTTCAGCTTTGTTTGGTTCATTTTCATGATTCCTATCTCTTTATTGAGATAGGGAGAAGGGAGAAATGAGAAAACTTTTCCCAATTCTTTCACTACATGGATAGGCACTAAAGAAGATAACTTTCTCAGGTTGAACTTTAACCTGAGAAAGTTATCTTCTGTAGTGCTTATCCATGTAGTGAACTTAGAAAATACCTGAAAACCAAAGTGTGGGGGCCTGCCTGGTCATTTCTGTGCATGCATCTTGTCTTGCACGTGTGAATGCACACAAATGTCCCCTCTTCCTTAGGAAACAGGTTCCTCACAATCTGGGGCACTGCATTATATAGCCTACAGCCAGCAATGCCTTGTCCCAGGCAGCCAGTTGATTAATCTCCCACAGCATTTTGTAGGAGAGCCCAGTGAGCTGCCTTCTACACACTGGGCTAACTCTGGGACACATTCCCACCAGATATACATGCTTTCAGTATGTTC
Source organism: Myrmecophaga tridactyla (assembly GCA_004026745.1). Classification (NCBI taxonomy): domain Eukaryota; kingdom Metazoa; phylum Chordata; class Mammalia; order Pilosa; family Myrmecophagidae; genus Myrmecophaga; species Myrmecophaga tridactyla. Next base: position 12,178 of record PVIY010003669.1, read on the forward strand.
ACAAAGGTTACTCTGCTCCCTTCAAAAACAGAACCAGCAATCTCACCTGCCATACCAGAGACCTGGGTTTGATTCCAGGTGCCTGCCCATGCATAAAAAACAGAGCCAGGATCCATACTGGGAGTTCAGGCCGGTTCCCTGCCCAGCCAGGGAGAGGTAGGGGAGGGGCCAGCCTGGGCAGCAGAAGATCCTACCATTTTTAAGTGGCCTTTTTCTTGATTCAGTACTCATCCTGTTACTATAATCCTTTGTTTTCAGAAGCTTTGAGAAAGAAGTTTCTGACAGTTCTTTCTGGTTGTTGAAAGCTTCTGTCTCAGTTTGCCTTTTAACTGTAGTTACAATTGAATAGTTCAGAATGGTTTGTAAAATTAGAAATGAAACCCAAATTCATATATTCATTTCTGTTTCATATAAATAAATATTTAACTTGTGTTGGTCATTCAAAAGAGGTAGTGGGTCCACACAAGTCATTTAGCACCTGGTTTGTGACAATATTCTTTGTTATTTGGAACTATTTGCACTTAGAATCCTTTATACTATAAGATTAATTTTCCTCTAACAGTAATTTAAAATGATACAGTGACTTGAATTGACTCTTTGATGCTTTCTTTTCCTTCTGTGCTTATAATGGTATGACAGAGAACCTTCAGGACATTAATTAGCTGAGTATCTGTGGAATTCAATGTGTGACCATTAAAATCTGATATTTTGCAGAAACCCTTGCTGGCACCCAAGGTTGCTTATGTCTTATAGGTTTCATAGGTGGTTTACACTACAGCGATAACTATTAACATAAAAAGAAAGTTCCACAAATTTTGCAAGTGAAGAAAAAGATGTTTAATAAAATATTTTCATATTGTAAGCATAGCTTACCTTTATGTGACATCATTTAACGTAAATATTGACTGATTGTGTAAGTGAGCTATAAACTTATTTCACTAGCCTTAACAGGGATGATACAGATGATTTCAAAGCAGGAATCATGTTTAAATGACCATCTCTAGCTGCTGTAACTGTAACTACCTGATGTTGCCTTAAAAGCTAGGGGCTCTAGTGCATGTTATAGAGTCGCAGTTTGAGGAGGGGGTGTTTATTAGAATTTATGGGGAAAGAAAATACCATCATCACCTTAGAGAAGGAACACATCCTGGATGCAGTACTGTACAAGTGCCCAGTTAAATTGAAAATATTCTTATAGTCCCCAATTTATAAACAGATCTTAGTTTAAGAACTTATGCTTTTAACTCATTTATAAAGAATTCAGGGTCTATCTGAATAAAATAGTTATTTATGGCAGAATAGTTTCCCAGGATAACTCACATGGCCACTCAAACACAGGGTAGCTGAAATGATTACTATTAGTAATAACATTCTATAGACGATAATATAGGTTTAATATTAGAGATTAATTAGAAAGGACAGTTGTATGAGAAATTGTTCCCTATTGGAGTGAAGGCTGAGCGTTGAGGAAGAGCATGTTCAGTGAAACCAGGCAGAAAGAAGTAATAGTCTTGTAAACAAGCTGAAATTGAGTCCTGAGTCCTCTAAAAGGTTTTTACACTTTATGGAATTTATTTAATGTCTAATTTATTTCACATTTTAAATCTCTCCTTTGATTGTACAGGTATGGCTAGTGTGCCTTTTGCTGTTATTCACTGCTGGGATCTTTTTCCTTTCAAATGGAAGAGAGAGGCAGGGGTAGAAGACAGACTTTTCCTCGGGTAGCTAGCTGCAAGGTTAAAGAGCCAAGGAAGGAAGGAAAGGGTTGCTAAGGATACTTGAGTACACGGAGAAAGAAATTGCCTGGGATAGAATTTAAATTAGATGCGGATACCAGCATTATTTTCCCCGAGGCTCCCTGAGGAAGCCCAATAGAGCTGATGAGGGAAAACTCCGGAAATTACCTGCAGCTGCCATTCAGGTCTTAGGTGATGGAAAAGCATCTGCCCTTATCCTTCAGCTCTGTGCACTCCACATCCGTGACTCCTCAGCGCATTTCCTACTTGATAACATGGTTTTCAAATGGGCTCTCAGTAGTCCTTCAAGCCGGGCTGTCTAACACAGCCTCCAATATATCCCCGGTACTTATTAGACTTCCTTTTAAGTTGTTTTTAGGAAGAAAGTGTTCCACCACTTAAAATGATTTTAACTACCAAGAACAACCACTTTTGCCATTATATTTTACTTCTCTTCTTTTGGATTAGCCTCTCACCCTTCATACCCTTCAACATCTTAAAAAATGAGAACATTAATTTCAATAAAATGATTATAGAGTGATAATTTTGCTGATAAAGGTGGTTTTACCTATATAAGTAAAACCCCTGCAAATCCAAAACTCAGTATTCAACCTCTTATGGCAAGTAGTTGAGTTTAATTTCATCTGTAAAATATAGGTCTCTTTCTACATCAAAGTAGTGAACAAGACTTAAGCGTGAAGACATATTTTCTATAAATGCATTGAGAAGACTTTATATATTAGACAAAAGCGTTTCTACAGGCTCAAAAAAATGAACCTTTGAGCACACAATCAATTTTATGTGCACTTTACATATCTTTCTTTAAAGAAAAATGTCTCCTTCTACTTATTCCCAAAGTTTAACCCATTTCTTCATATTTGCATTGAATTACCTATTCAGCCCTTCAGTGAAAACTGTGGTTACTCTGCATATAAAACAAAATGCAGTCTCCTCTTATAGGTCTTTTAAGTAGCAAAAAAGGAAAATAAAGCTCAGAAAGTTTCTCTACATAATAGTTTCCCTTCCCTTTGTTGGAATTAGTTTCAGTATTAGTTTATCCAGAAATTTGTTCTAAGCTTTAAAACATAACATAATTCAAGAAGACACTATCTTAATTTTTGTTCTGTTTTTACATTCTCATCCATATCTGAAAAGGTATATAAAAAAAAGAACTGCTTTTAAAAATCTTGAAACTGTTGTGTTCAAAATATGAAGACAATTTTAATGCTGTGTAATCTCAGACAACCTGGATGGTCTAGTTCTCAGTAGTCAATTAGTGTGAAAAATGCAGTGCCTGAGTCTTTCTCCTAGAGAGTCTCAATTCACATTAGCAAAGTATTTAGCCTAGCATAAGGAGGCCTGTTTAATGTAATTCAATGCAACAGTTTTTCAACTTATTTAACCACATACCACTATTAAAAGATTATTTTTAACACTTATTAACAGCTAACGAACTCGTGCTTAAAGAATATCCTTCAGAAATACCTCTTCTAGCAATATAAGATTTTCATTGATGGAAAGAATAGTTCCTTACCTGAATCAAGTTCAAAGTAACTCACTCTAATAAGATTCAAAGCTAATTTATTTCACATGATTTCATCTTACCTGAACATTCTATCAAGTGTATGTTTGTATTACCTACAAAGCCCTAATGCCAAGGTGAGATTTTTAGAACTTGCCTTTGATTTTAATACAGAATTAGTTAAAACTGTATACCCAAGACTTCTTGTTTTGGTTGGAAAGTAAGCTGTAGATGCATGTTCTTAAATAAGTGTGTTTACTTATTCCTTTTTTAATCAAATGTATATCTAACAACTTGAGTTTGCTATGAGAAATGGCCTTGGTAATTAGCTTGTATATAGATGTATCTAAATGAATCTGAATGTGTCTGCTTATTGGGTCAGTTCCCAATTGAAATAACAGCTAAAAACCCCACATCCCTTTATGCAAATTGTTGAAATTTTCCAAGAAAATTCTCTAAGTACTTAGCAAAAAATGAAAAGATATGCGGTTATGTTTATATGGAACAAATAAATATAAATAAAATTAAAATAGAATCTCATAGTAGTTACATAAGCTTACCTGAACACCTTGCTATAACAATTAATTACCCGAAGCTGATTCATAACTTTTCACATGCTGAATATTAGGTTTGGGTAAAATTATGAAAAATAGGAATTTGGATTTACACATAACAGTCTGGTTTCCCTAAGTTATCAAGTTAATAGTTCTTTTTTTTTTTTTTTTTAATTTGCATATGGGCAGGAGGCACCAGGGATCGAACTCCAGACCTCCAGCACGGCAGGTCGGAGCTCTGCCTGCTGAGCCACGGCAGCCGCCCAAGTTAATAGCTCTTAATATATAATTGCTTAAGAATATTCTGTGTCTTTTTGAATTTAAAAATATATTTTTTTCAAACCCACAAGGACCGGCACAGATAACAGCCCACCTGAATTTTCTCATTCCTGGTTTGCAGCCATATGCGTATAGTACAGATTTAAGTAGGAGAGGTTTTTGAGGTAGCTTTTGAGATTAATCCAGGTGTTTCAGAGTGCCAAAGTTACTCATGCTCTGATTTACAGCTGTAAATCAGAACCAACCAATATTTGCCGTGTGTTTTCAAAATGAATTGTTTAATCCATCAACAGTGCACCTTTCAAAAGCACAATTTGGTAAGTGCAAAGGTTGTCGAAAGCCTTTTTATCTCCACATTCATAATTCAAGTGAATGAGGTAATTGTATATATCTCAAATGCAAAATGTCCTCTGGTTGCCACTTTTATTCTGCAGGTGTTTTGCATTAATTTCAACCTGAAAGCAGGCGTAAGAACAAATATGGGATACAAAAATATCTTCAGAAGTCAGGAGTTTAATTTTTTTCACGTGTTAATAAATTGTGCTGAACTGTTAAAAGTTTTAACACCCTAATTGTAACGTCGTTTATTTTATTCCAGCATTCCTCAGAAACCATAAGTTGCTCCAAGATGCCAGCAGTTTATATGGCATTAAAATGCTTCAAATGTTTCTCTATCTTTCTATCTCCCATGATTGTTTGGTGTTAATTGCCCTCAGAAATGATCTAGCAGAGAAAGCAAGGGAATGCTTAGCTAGCAGTTCACAAGTAGCATTAAGGATTTTAATGGTGCTAGATAAACATGACAGGCAATTATTGAACGTTGTTACACATTGGAAAATAAAAATGGGATGCCAAGCAATATACTCTCTTGCAGTTTTGTCTTTATCTCAGTGCCTAATGTATATCTTTTAACGGTTTAATAGATTGAGAGTTTTTTTCTGGCATTTGTTATTGGAAAATCAAACATAAAGTTTTATATCTGCCTCTTTAATAAGATAATGTGAATCAGTCTGAGTCATACAGGTTAAATCTCACTAATGCCATAATAATTCAAAGATAAAATGGAAAGAATTTCTGTGTATCCATTATTCTGTGAGGCAGTGACATGAAAGATCAGGCAGTTCTAATTTCACCTTCAATTACTGAAAAAGTTAGAGATTTACTCTTGACAGTCATTTTGTAGTTTAGCAAGGTAGAAAATGGTACTCTCAGTAACTTACTATCTTGAAATACTAGTGTCCTTTTTCAAAACCATTGATAATATATGGAAATGGTTGGAGGTTTTTGAAATTCATTACGCTCTTACAAATGTTTTTAAATCATTTGGTCACAGAATAGCATTGTTTTGGAAATGGTTTTAGACATTTATATAATTTGATGCGATTTATTAAACTATTTTTATTAAAAACAAAGCTAATTGTTACTGGCCTTTGTCAGGAAGTCATTTTTAAAATATCTCATATTGTTTTAGTTAAATTTGTTTGGTTGATTGTGCTGTAGGAAAAAGAGTAGAATTTGAAATTTATCTAAACTAAAAATAGTGAAGGAGCGCTTGTTTCCCTACCTAAATCATAATTAAAGTCAAAGTATGAGCCTTAAGTAGACCACTGCAGTCTATTTGAAGAATAGCTATGCTTTTTAAAATTTTGGTATACACTATTGTAAAATAATCCTTTATTCTCTGATTTTTTTACTTTCCTTTGTATCATTATCAATATTCCAGAAGCTATGTTCAGTATCAGAAGTGCATTCAAAATCAGGCATTGGCATCTTTCTTTCTTCAAAGTTTCACAATTAATAAAACCCCGATAGGCACATGTAGACTAATCCCCATCTTTTTAGGACTCCTTCATTGCATCCTACTCTTCATACCAAATTTGTGGTCCCCCTTTTAAAAATTCCTTTTTATACTTTACTTACAATTAAATGATATAATATGCAAACCCTGTGACCCACCCAGTTCACTCTTGGGATTACATCCAACAGAAATGCACATGTATATGTGTATGTGTGTGTGTGTGTGTGTGTGTGTGTATTTTTTTCACCAAAAGACATGTTCCAAAGTGTTCATAGCAGGATGCTTAATGATAGTCCCAAACTGAAAACTACTCAACTACTCATGAACAATGGAATGAATAACCCATGGAATAGTCACACAATAAAATACAATATTTTGCTTTTTCTGCACATTGCCTTGAGAGCAATGGTGATACATTCATATTGTGAAATTCCATGATGGTAATAAAGCTCTGTTCAAGGAAAATGCTCCCATTTCCCAAAAGTAATCCGTAGACTATTAATTTAATTGGTTGTGTTTGATGGAATAAGTACTGGACTAGATCTCAGAAAACTGTTCCCCATATCTACGGTGAGACCTTGGGCTTGTCAATTATCTCCCTGTGTTTATTTTCTTATCTGTTCAGAATATGAATAACTGTGTATTATATTCATAAGATTTCAAAAGAATCAAATGGATATTATGAAGGTGCTTTGAAATTGACAACACTATGAGAATATGAGGCATTTAACATCCTTCATTTTTTCTTGATTTTCAAAGGAAATCAAAAGGGAAACAAAATGCTAAGCTAAATGGTACCTTTTCACTCTTGACAGAGAGGGACTGGCTTTACTTCTTGAGGAAGAACATTATGTGGACTCAGAAACCTGAACTTGTCTGACATTAACTGATAGGATTTTATAGTCAATTGTGTTGTAATATTTTTTTTAATATGTCATTCTGGCAGCATGAGAATGATATGGCAGCAGACAGGTTATTGTCAATTAAACACGAGCTGTCAGAAAGTCAGAAATGTTGAAATATGGTGAACATGGCTCCTAAGCAGATCATTCGGCAGCTGCGCAGTGTTATGTTCTCACAGGCACCGTATATGTGTCATGCAGAACTTAGTTTGTGTCCCTAACAACAGAGACATCTCTGCATTTGCGAGTGCCTGTCGAGTCAGACTTGAACCTTCTAAATGAGCTAGAATGGTGGGTGCCGGTGACATGTAGAGATGGTCCTTGTCTCCTTTTCCCATGCACAGGTTACATTGAGGAGGCCTGCATCATCCCCTGCCCCTCCGACTGCAAACTCAGCGAGTGGTCCAGCTGGTCCCGCTGCAGTAAGTCCTGTGGCAGTGGTGTGAAGGTTCGGTCCAAGTGGCTGCGGGAGAAACCATACAATGGAGGAAGGCCGTGCCCCAAATTAGACCACGTCAACCAGGTATTTCCCACCTTTGAGAATATTAAATATTGTTTAGGTTCATGATGATCTAGTTTTTCTTCCAAAATAGAGAAAAGCCTGTAAATAGCCACTGAGTAAGACATTTGACCCATTAGATCTTTAGAGTGCCTGAGTAAATGCATTTATATTATTAAAATCCTCAATAGGATATATTATCTCTGTATTCGCAGGAGATTTAGTATCCTATAGGAATATTACTATGGGTAAAATTCAATAGATAAATGACATCTAACTTTGAAATAGGGTCAAGATATTTATCTGTCATAATATTGGATCTAACTTGTGTTCTGAGAACATGATGATCTCATCCTTAAAATCCTTAAAATTTCCCTAGTGTCTCAGGAAAGATATCCCAGCTATGACATCAGATTTAAAGTCAGGGAAAGTATATGCATTTTGATCTAAATCAGGATATATGTTAAAATTTGTCTGATGCAAAAAAAGTTGAGGGAAAAGAAATATTAAGATGTCCTCAAAATCACTGTAAGTATGCTATTTATAAATTTTAGTCATTGGCCTTTTGATTTTATTGGGAAGTTTACCTTTGGGTACATAGCTCATTAGCTTCTGTTGATAGTGTTATTCATGTTCTATTGAAGATGAAAGTTTAAAAGACTAATGGGGGCATTGTGACTAATTTAAATTAAAATAATATAAGCCAGGCGATTATTTTCAAGTTTGCCTACATGTGAATTAAAAAATAATGGATTTCATATAGTATTGTAGACATTAAAATGTATATTTAAATTTAACTCACAATCAAAAGAATCGAATCCTTAAATATGTAGAAATCGTGTTACACACATTAACCAATTCTAATCTCTACCCACTGCTTACAGAATTTACACTGCTTTTCAAAAGTAACTTAAATTTGTTCATAGCAATAAAATTATATTGTAGAGAAAACAAAAGGGCATTTTAATAAAGGAATTAAGGATGAGAAAATTGGAGAATTAAATTCCATAGAAAGTATTCTAAAAGAATCTTGATTTTTCTAAAGTGAAGTTCCCTGTTTGCCCTTTAAAGATGTTAACTGGGAATGAATTACACGTTGCACTGCTGCCCTCTACCGGTAACTGGGGTTCCCTGTCATGAGGACATCTTGCATATTTTCAAGATCTGGTAAATTTTGGCAAAGAAGAAAATTCCATGCCGTTAAATAAATAATGTGAAATGGAATAACTGAAACGCAGTGCTTGTAATACAAAAGGGTGTTTCTTTACAAGTTTTTTAAACCTTGAATTTCCAATAAATGGTAAGTTTTAATTTTAATAAATTATCCACAGTCCTTAATAATAAAAAAATTCTACACATACTCGTAGCCATTAAACTTTAGTACATATTTGTCTATTTACAGCCAGTCAGGTTTTCAATTATAAAGTTGTGTATGCCTCAGTATCATCTTTAAGAGTGAATTTCTAAAGTTTCAACATCTTGTGCCAAGATGTCTTTGCTCTGATAAATCGCTAAGCTAAACCATTTCTCTTCCACTTTCCAACCCTGATATATTCTGATGCAGAATCTGATGGGGACATTTGTGTACTTCTTATTAGCTTATTGGTGGTATGTCAAGACATTAGCAACTGAAAAAATCAAAAGTAAACTATAATCTATTTTTGAATATTTGAATTTTAGCATAAATGTTCTGCTTATAAAATAGAAACTTCTAGGTATTTTGGTAGTAGTAAAATATTTAGGAAAGATAAAGAAAATGTTAAGTGTTGTGTTCATTTTCATTGTAAATCATAAACTTTTGCTACAATTATACATTCTTCAGTAAAATAATCAGTGTTCCATTGACTTGAAAATGGTCTCTGAAGTTCCGTTTTCCAGTAGAGGAGGCAAATCCTTATTTCCTAAGAAATATAGGTGGAGAGATGTATTTAGAAAGATAGATAGACTGGTCCTTTCAGCATTAGATCATGGGTTATTTGTAATCATATATCAGTTTCCCTTGAGCTGTATTTTTGAGATCTTCTCAATTTTCTAAGACTGCAACCTGTCCATCTCATGCGTCCTTGCCTGTACTGTTTGCAATAACTCATTTGTGTCTCTTATTTTTTTGACATTAGGGAGTTGATTTTTACCTCCCAAAGCCTAAGAAATATATTCTAAACCTTTACCCAAAAAAGTGGGCTTTTTTCTATGGATAATAAAATTTGAAACTTAGAATATGAGTTCTCATTATTTATTTACATTTTTTACTTTCTTTCTTCCCCTTTTCTTCATTCCTGTGGATACTACTCCAGGCTCAGGTAAGGACTCTTAAACCCTTTGATTCATAAAAAATTGTTTTTTTTTGTTTTCTTTTTCATTTCTGACTTTAGAGTAAATATTTCTTTCCTCACTGCTGTTTTCTAACACAGGGAGAAAGTATCACATTTTCCATAAAATTTTTGTTCTGCAGTTGTTCCCTTTTCATTGCTTGGCTAGTTACCAGTGTTTTCTTATTTTAATATAGGGGCCTCAGGCAAAGGGGGGGTGGAAGGAGAAAAAGCTCCACTTCCCCAGCCTTTACCAGGCAATAACACCCTATATATATATATATCCTTATGCTTTTCAGAGGCAAATGTAAAAGGTGGGCTGAAAATGGTGGGCGGAGGTTGCTCTGAATTCATGTGTAGTTACTCAAAGGTAGGAGATTCAAATGAAAGCCATCTCAAGATTAGGAGGAATGCCATTTCTCCTTCGATTTTTCCCTTCAACAGGCAATAGGGAAATGTTTCACCCTGTGGTATTTAGTCCTATTTTAATATAGCATCCAATTAGTTAGTGTGAAAACTTAAGGCAATAGTTGTAGATTCTTACTTCAACAGTGCACATTTTTTTATTCTTGTTTGGAATAGGTCTACCTTATTCACTTTACTTGGGTTTTTAGTCCACTAAAATTTGCACAAAAGAATGGCTCCACAAGGCTGTTTAAATCTGTATTTTCTGGAATTAGTTACATAAAACACCATATGCTATAGTTAGTGTGTATAGGTGTGTGTAAAAATAGGAAATAGGCTACCACAGATTGTCATAAAAGTATTTTAGAAGACATTTCTCTTCAGTGATCGAATCAGCTGCTTTGCAGTGGATTGTGGGCCATCTCCTACATCTTCCCATTGAGTAAAGAGCATAACCGGCTCATTGTTCGAAAAATCCTTAACCCAAACCCCCCACCCCCTACATGGAGCTGAAAGCCATTGCAGACACACGAGCACAGACAGTTTGCTTTGCTTCCTGTGATCCTGGCTGCTCTGGGGCTGGGTAATCTGATACCCAAACCGGATCTTGCCTCCAAGCCCAAAATGATTAAGGATGCATTTTTGGATGGCTTTGTTCCATATTATTTATATTTTGATTTGTTTTACATGTGGAACACAAATGTAAATTCCATTACACAAATGTATTTGGAAGCAGACCAGATTATATTTATTTGGGAAACAGCACCTTCTATATGCTCATTGAATTGATTCATTCCTTCAGCCGGCAGTTCTCTATTGCATGCCTGACATGTGAGCACCCTGGGCTGAGTATCGAAGACGCACAAAACTGTGGGCGAGACAGATGGTCCGGGAAATTACAGTGCAGCATGGGAAGGGTCAGTGCAGGGAAGTGTGGACCTCGCGTGGTCCGGTGGGTCGGCGCCACACCTGCCGTGTGAGAGGAGAGCAGAGCAGCAGAATGCCACAGAGCCAGTCCTGCCATTCACCACTAGAGCTTTCAAGAGGTTTTGTTGTATCCCTCTTTTAGAATAATGAACAAGATAGGTGAGGAATCGGATTATCTGCATGACAGTAAACGACTGTTCTTGCGTGGGAGTCTCCCCACTTGCTCTCGAGCTCCCCGAGGCGAGAGCATTGAAACCCGCCTGTGTTTCAGGTGTACGAGGTTGTGCCTTGCCACAGTGACTGCAGCCAGTACATATGGGTCACCGAGCCGTGGAACGTCTGCAAGGTGGCCTTTGTGAACACGCGGGAAAACTGTGGCGAGGGTGTGCAAACCCGCAAAGTGAGGTGAGGCCACGGCCCAACTACACACGGAAGGAAAATGCTGTTACCTCCTAATATCACATGTGCCCGTGGGAACATTCACCCCCTTCCTGGTCTCCTGAATAAAGTGTCTTTAGTTTTGTTCTTAGGAAATCTGCATTCAGGGAAAATTCTAAAGGGCATCTGCCTCCTACAGCAACTTACATTGTGGCCTTCTGATTTAGGAAGCTTCCCTCCAAAATACCCCTAAAGGGAAGCAGCCACATATGGAGTGTGAGCTGAACTAACACTGTACCAATACTTTTATCTTCTAGGACCTATATTACTTATAGCTAACTGCATTTTAGTGATAATCTTTATAAACTCCTTTATATTGAACTGGCTAACTTTTGAATACCTCGTCCCCTCCAGGCAGCCTTCCCTGAAGCCCCAGGCTGGTTAGTGCCTCTCATTTGTTCTTCTGTACTGTCTTGTCCACTCCAGGAGTCTCTAGCCACATGTAGTTCTTTCAATTTTAATTTAAACCCATTAAAATTAACTAAAGTTAAAACCACATTTTCTCAGTCACACTCACCACCTTTCAACTACTCCACAGTCACCCGTGGTTAGTGGCAATTCTGTCGGACGACGCAGAGATAGAGAATGCCGTCGCTGTAGAATATTCTCTCTAGCAGCGTTGTTCTGTAGTAACCCTCTCCCCCCTCATTTTGTTATAACTCCCTAAGTTTCTCCAAACAGGGACGCTGATATGTTCATAGGAATTCCCTAACATAAGTTTGGTACTCATTAAATTTTCCATACTGCATCTGTCATATGGTCCTTACAGGGTTGTAGAACCCTGTGGAACAGGTGCGTGAGAGTTTGTCATCCCCACTTTATAGATTAGATGCTGAAGTACAGAGTGACTTACTAAGGACACAAATCTAGTTTGGTTGCAGAGTAGGCACTCAAAACCAAGTCTCTGGCCACACCTTTTTCCATGGGAATTTCTTCTAACCCTGTTCAGTGACGGAGTAAAGACAAGTATAAAGACATCCAGAACTTGATAACTGTATCATGAAATGCTCCTTCTCACCAGTAACCCAACCTTTCATATTTTGATTTATGACTCATATTTCTTAATCTGTTTCAGTACGAAAGAAGGAAAAGTCAACCTTTGTATCATAAAATCGCTGCCCATAAACCTATGTATTCCATTTCTTCAAATAAATAGTCCTATATCATTTTTCAAAAGTCCATCTGAACACTGTTTTTCTCTGAGGAACTGGGGTAGCAAGCTGCTATAGAAGCAGGAAAGAAAAAGATAGATCCTGTTTTCACCATTCTCCTTCCAAGTTTAAATTTTTTCCTTCAGAGGGGAAATGGGAAGAACTCGTGCTGGTGGGTATATTTATAAATTTTGGAAATTATGTACATATATTTCATCATATATATATATATATATATATATATATAATGAAAGGACTACTGGTTGTTTTGTGGGGTTTTTTTGTTTTGTTTTTCAGTTTTCCCTTCAGCTAACCATGTATATGTTCCTTTTTTGGTTTTGTGAGTATTCCCAATGTTTCCAAATACTTACTAAACAACGTAATTTTTTGGATCAATTTATTTTTGCTGCCCACATCTTTAACACAAATAGGGAGTTGGGTATTGATTGTGTCCTTTAATCATGTAATAATGTTCCTATTTGTTTACTGATTGAATAGTACACCTCCCTAACCTTATCTTCTGCTAATTATAGTCAAATTGTCCTGCATAAATGCAAGCATTTGAGTGATATTTCAGGGTTGATGAATATATAAAACAGCAGATTTCAATTTATCTGTTCTCATTCTTCCTCGTTTAGGATTGCATGGCATATCAGAAAGGGGGAGGGGGCATTTTATTACTGATGCTGTTTAGAATTGCCAGCTTGGTGATAATCAAAAGCAGAAGTCAATCAGTTTCATTGTTGCATTTAAACTCTCTAAATACAATATACACCCCTATCACTGCATATAGGGTGGACTTCTGACCCCACTCTTTGCCCCCTCCCACTTGGCTTGCCCCCCATTTGGTTCTCTACTATGTATTTATAGAGAGTTAAGTTTTCTCACAGCGTAATTGTCTCTCCTATGGAAAGAAAGGCCAAGGATTTGAAAAAAGCCTAAGATTTAAAAAATCCTTCCCCTGGGCTCAAAACTTGATCCAAATATTTATTCTGGATTATAGGATTACAAAAATATAACACCAAAATAAATCATCTGAATGCCCAACAAAGTCTTATAGCAAATTGTGGCACATTAAAGTGATAGAATTCTGATGTAGTCATTGAAAGTTATATCTTATAAGAATAATCACACAGGAAAATCTTCATAATGTATTGTTAATTTTTAATAATACTAATAAGCAAAGTTATTTTATGAAGTGAAAATATATTTAAATATAATCGTTTATTAAGAGTGATTATGCTTGACCGAATTAAGTGAATTTGTGTGATTTTTTCCTGATTTCCATAAAATGAATATATTGCCTGTATAATAAAAATTAAAGGAAGAGAAAAGCCTTTGTTTATGAAGTTGTATGTACATAATTATTTAAGAGAGTATTGGATATCCATCCTTACCTCTGGATCAATAGGTAGTTTTGCAAGTTAATCCTTGTGTATATATGAAAGCAATCTTTTCTCAGCAGTAAATCCAATTTTCGAGCACTGAACTGACCATTTCTGACCCAAATCCTTCCTAAGCTGCTGTCAACAGAACATTTTTTTAAATGCCATTAAATGCTGAACTTTTTGCTGATAATCTAAAATTCTACCAAAGTAATTTATAATTTATTCTTTCAACAGTGAAATCATATAAATACTCACCTCTGCATTTTTGTGTGATTTCTCCTCTATATATTTATCCAGTATCCAAAAGAAATTCAGAGGTGCATATTTATATGAAGTTCGTAAGCTACAAATCCAATTAAGACATGACCAGTGGCAGTTTTCCAGTCTTTGAATTTACTCTACAAGAAAACATTTCCCTTAAGTGTGGCAGCATTGTATAGAGGTGATTCTGCAGAGCAGATTTGAGAAGATACAGCATTCCTACTGATTTAAATCCCTGAGAAAAGTTGGGATTCCAGGTATAATTGGTAATGTAATTCCAATGACAGTTTGACAGTGCAATGGGTTTGAGAGGCTTAATGGCTCAAGCCTTCCTTTTCATCTCCTGCAGTGCAGCTCTCTTCCCAAACTCATTAATTTGGTTGACCTTCTCCAAGTTACAGTTGAGGGATAAAGTTTTTCTCCTCTACCAGAAAAGTGCCCAGAGAGATTATTAACTAAGGTAAAAGTAAAGTCTGGTACTAGCCATATTAGATCCCCTGATTATCATAGAATAACATGGAATACAATGTTTGGGTTTGTTCTGTTAAAAAGAAAACTAAAATTACAAAAAGATCAAGGAGTAAAATGATCCACGCACCCGCACTTAGAGAATCTGTGTTATAACTCTTGTAATTGTCTTTGTGTTTCTGGATTTCTTTTAAGGCTACAAATATGAGCAGCATGGGAGGCTAAAACTACTTTTTAAAGAAAACAAATTGATAAATTTCCCCAGTTACTCTTGAAATAACTTAATGAAACCTCTCACTAACAGATTTCATTGAGTCTAATCTTCTGTCATCCATGAATCAACTCTACCTTCTCTAAAAAATCAATTTTCTTGGGAATTAAAAATGCATTATATTCCTAAATTGTAGCCCCTCTCTGAAGCTTTTTGGGCCATTCCTCATGGGTTTCTGCATCATATATAAGTATAAGTAACCCTCTCCTTCCAGAGGAGACTAAAATGGCATGCATGGTCTGCATGCACCTAGTGACAGCTATTTTAAAAGTTTGTGTCACACATACAAGTATGCATGTTTAAATCACACCAAAACACCACACATATCTCTAGGAGGCAGCTATCCTTTTAAGTCTTCACTTTTGGAGAATTCTGATTTATTAAATGCAAGGCTTCCTGCCCCCAAACACCACGGCGGCGTGTTGAAGGGACCTAACCTGGGGGTTCGTCATCATTCTGATTGCCAGCTTCCTTCACTGGTAATGTACGGTGTGTTTTGGCCCAGATGCATGCAGAACACGGCAGATGGCCCTTCGGATCATGTCGAGGATTACCTGTGTGACCCAGAAGAGATGCCCCTGGGCTCCAGAGAATGCAAACTACCTTGCCCCGAGGACTGCGTTATATCCGAATGGGGTCCTTGGACCAGATGCACCTTGGTGAGACAACCCTCTTAATGACACAGAGTTTGCTCTATTCCTTAACACCAACAATTTAAAGATATTATTAAGAAAATAAGTAAATTGTCTGTGAAATCGGTGTGTCATGTTTACAAAAGCATTGTTGTTCTCTTGGCCACCTCATTATATTATTGTGCCTCTTAAATTCAGTAATATTCCACCTCACACTAGAACAGCTCAATATCGTACAATTGAAAGTTCCTTCTCCACCATCCTCCTAACCCAGCACAAAATGCCTTCAGTTGGGCCTATAAATGCGCAGCATGTTAAAAACTGCAGTGGTGATAATGAAGCCCTCCAGGTGGAAGGAAAAAGGAATGAAGCTCTAACAAAAGTCCTTTAATTGCATCACATTATTGCTGCCCTTTGCTTCTTGCCCAATCCATTTTATTTAAATGGTGGGCATAATCTTTCACACAGTGGGGGTATCTCAGCAGGAGTATTGACACTAAAATGCAAAAGATCCTGGGTAATAAATGAGTAGAAAGAAGAAAGCTCTGCATCAGTGAATCTCTCCCTGCATACTTACTCTGTCTCTTTGGGGCTGGAAAGCCAGCTGAGAGTTTCAAATCGCACAAAGCTTCTCGAGTTCAATAGCTAGTTGGGGCTCTTCCACAGAACCCCAAGGACAGAATCATTTGAACAGAACTAGCTGCTGATGTAGAGAATCTATCTTACCTTTACCCTCGAGCACCTTTGTAAAGCTGTCCATCTCCAAACAGAGTCTAAGGCGTGGGAAAAAGTACATCTAATGTGGAATGAGTTGGTTGAAGTCCAGCAGAGGACAACTTAAAAGAAGAGTTCATTTTGCATGTTTCCAAGAAGAAATTGAATTTCCATCTCCGGGTTAACATTATTAAAGATGCCAAATGAGACAGCAGGAGGAGAACAGGGCTGGCAGTTGACTTGGATATAGATGAATTTGCAGTACAGAATAAACTGTTTCACAAAAGTAGGCAAATTATTTTCTATTCTAATTCCATGGATCAGATTTGAAGTTACCCCAAATAGGTGGACTACAATCTATAGTCTAAATATGTTTATAATTGTGAGAGTTATAGATAATGTTGCAAAGAGATTCTATTTTTATAAAACAGAGAAATATTGAAATCAGGCACCTTCTTAGATCTATTAATAGGAGTTCCAGTAACTTTGTCCATTTTGGTTCCTGGACCAAGGCTAATCGTCTTAGAAGAATAATTGAGGCTCTACTATGTATAACGGAGAGTTGGTGAAACATACTTTGTGTTCCTGAGAGTTTGCCAATAGCAATGTCAGGAGTAAGAATAAAATTGATCTAGTTAAATAACTGTGCTTCTTGGTTTGGGCTTTATATTTTACCCTTATGTGTCCTCACTTAAGCTTTCACTTTGATTAAGCATTTGCTATCTATGAGGTGCTAGGTGCAGGAAACACCCAGACACATGAGACATAAGTCTTCTCGATGCTCAGATTCTATAGACAGGGGCAGGCCTTTGTGTAATTCACATCGTAGAGGGCAGTAGGCATTACTCTGATGGTGCCCAAAGTCTGATAGGACAGAGAAGAAAACAATTCAGACTTGGGAGAGTCAAAGGAGACTCCTGTTCTTAGAAAGCAAGTTTTCAGAATAAAACTGTGCCAGTAGGAGAATGGCAGGCTAGTCTTTTTAGGTATTTGCTAAATTTTGTGCAGTCATTAGAAAAACAAAGGTCATTTATCAGCTAGATGATTATGTAAAGACACCCTTAAAACAGTTTCTCAGGTCTTAGAGATATTATAATAAATCCTACATATATGATAACTTCTATATTAGCATTATACAATAATGATATGACTGTGGGGGGATGATGTAGCTGTATTTGTTACATAGACGCTTAGACTATAGACTGGGTATCTTATCCGACACTCATTTTATAGATAAAGAAACTGAAGTAAATGAGGTTAACTGACTTGTTTGTGCTAGGCAGTGTCCCAGCTGTTTTAACTCCAGCTCCAGTGCTTTCCATAAAACGCTAGCTATTGTGTGACTGAGTAATTCATCTTTCTGAGGAGTTGTGTTATTCTTTGCAAGCCTTGCAACCAAAGCAGTTTCCGGCAAAGGTCAGCCTATCCCATCAGACAGCCTGCTGACGAAGGGAAATCCTGCCCTGATGCTGTTGAGAAGGAACCCTGTCACCTGAACAGAAACTGCTACCACTACGATTATAATGTAACAGGTATGTGGAGTCGAAGGCCACATCCCACCTGTGTCAGCTCTGAAAGGTTCCCTTCGGCACCGTTCACCCCTGTTGAGACAAAGCTGTGTGTCTTTTGCTGCTTATTATCCTAGAAATAATTATTTAGTCAATGACAGAAGCATTTATCCGTTTTATTTTTTAGTAAACATGAAAATATTCAAAATGAAATTATCACACAGACATGAGCTCTTAAAGTAGATTGTGAACATTCTACGTGATCTATTTAAGAAATCCTCCACTTTGGGAAGACATACATAAAAGAAACATCTTTTTCACAAGTATCAAATCTATCAAAGGATGCATCTTTCCTCTTGAGGAGGTTTAATCACCATAACATATGGGGCAACGATTCTTGATCTATGGGAAGTTTATAAACTTAATTAGTGTGATGTAAAAATGTCAGCCATCTTAAACTTGCCAAGAGTGCAGATGAAGAATAGATGAGTATTTCCAGAAAAAATTGGTCTTATATAATTTTTTCCCTAAAGCACATGGAATACCATCAACAAGTGGACTGAGAAAGAAAAGATTTCATTGGTTCACAGGACTTGGGGCAACACCAAACCTTACTTGCTGAAATAAATTCAAGAAATTATAAGGTGACACACAGTTATAAGATTGGATTTTGCCCTTTTTGGTTTTTCTTTTCAATTTCCTTTGATGACACAAAGGAAATCGCAGTTCTCTAGGGCATATCCTATATTTACCCTGGCAATAAAGATGAAGGAATTATTTTGCAAAATATAAAATAAAGTGCACATTTTAAAGTACCCTAAATATTGAAATAAGTAAAATACGTAGTTTTATTTGAATATATCTCCACAAAGTACCACCCATTAAAAGTTGATTATTTTTGCTAAAATAAAAATATTGCTAAAATTTCAAA
Organism: Myrmecophaga tridactyla; assembly: GCA_004026745.1. Lineage (NCBI taxonomy): Eukaryota > Metazoa > Chordata > Mammalia > Pilosa > Myrmecophagidae > Myrmecophaga > Myrmecophaga tridactyla. The sequence continues at coordinate 30,871 of PVIY010003669.1, forward strand.
TCCTACTTTTATTAGGAATAAAGTTTTTAAGTGACATTTTATCTGCAAGCATGAGCCATTTTTACAATATCAACAAACTGCTATCAAAATTGTCAAGTAGACATCTGCCTTCAAGAATAATCCCTGTAGATCTCTGTGCAACCCCAGCAATACCATTTGACTCCTGATATGTGCAAAGCTGGAACCCATATGCTCTGCATGTAGGATGATTGATCATGAGACCTAGGAAGCAGTTGTGACTTAAATATGGGATTCGGGTCATCAGAGTTTCATTTGAAATCTGTTTCATACACAGCCTTCTGTTCTGATGGGCTCCCTTCCTTTCAGATTGGAGTACGTGTCAGCTGAGTGAGAAGGCAGTTTGTGGAAATGGCATTAAAACAAGGATGTTTGACTGTGTTCGAAGTGATGGCAAGTCGGTTGACCTGAAATACTGTGAAGAGGTGGGTGGATACTGTGTTATATATTTGTAAGTAAATTCTTATCATTTCGATTCATGCTGAGCCAAGTGGCCTGTGCTCCGTGCAGCCCATTGCCAGCAGATTTTTTTTCTGCACTATTCACAGACTGTAAGTACCCTCTTGAAAAGAGATGGTACCCTTTGCTACTGACTTCTACACGTAATTTTCTGTATTTTGTTCTGCTTGGAGCCCAAAGGTATGCTAATTAGACTATTTGGAAAGAAATGCTTGGGGAACAATAAGTAATCAAGGTGAATACAGGCAATAAATCTTCATCAGACTACTCATCATCTTTTGTGATTTGTTGTGAATTTTTTGCAGTGCCTGGGACACCTGCCAAGATCTATCATTTAGTCTCTCTGTTCAACATTGATCGCATGTGGTTTGGGGAGCAGATTTTGATATTAGGATATAATACCCAGCTGTGACATTCTAAGTACCGGAGTCTGGAAATGAGAGAGCTTAAAATTCAAACAAAGGAATGGAGTCTTCCCATGTTACCTTTTAGATACAGAGAATGTAACCGTGAACTCTCCAATTTACCAAAGTCACTGTTAACTCTCCAATTTACATAATGTCATTAGTTCTAGAGATGACCTTATGAGTTGGGAGGAAACGTAGTTGTTGGTCTTGCTTCCTTTTTGTGAAGTGACACTTGATGTTGTAATTATTTTGTCTGCTTTCCAGACCCAAAGTTTACTCACATCCCTGCAGGTTTTGTTTGCCCTGCATCGGAGGTCCATTAGTTCAAACACAGGCCAGAATAAGAAGGAGCCTTGATAAACCTGGAGTAGATTTGGAGGAGCTCATAACCCCACTGGGGTACAGGGACAAGGAAGGAGACCACCGCTTCTCCTGGGGCACATTATACGCCCATGGTGAATTTCAACAACTCCTAAGGAAAAACTTGAGATGGAAATATTTTAATCTGAGATCTTTACATGTAGACCTAATTTAGCTTCCTTGCATCTCTTTCCATGGGAGCAGAGTACCCAGATGTGAAAGCATAGCACTGCTTAGTTTATAAATGCCGCCTACCATCACCTAATAATATAACGTAGTCTATTCAGACCTTAGATTTATTTAATCTGAAAGTCAGACCTGAATCATCTTGGTTTTGAAACCAGTAACATAGACGTGAAGTGACTATTATAAAAATAATAATCTTCTTAATGAAGATTATTATGGTCATATACTGGCTGGGGGGCTTTTTGTGATCTGCTACTTTAATATATCCTCTTTTCTTGCTAATGCACACATAAGTGCCCTCTTTTGTCAGAATGAAATATAAGATGAATAGCTCTGGAAGCTTTTTGAAAGCTGCACCCAAATCATATAAGAGCAATTCAAAAATATTTCATGTGACTATTAGAAAAGTACATAATTAGGCTCTTTGATTTCTTAAATGAAATTTGAGTAAAAACTTCAGAAATCATTCATTTTAATTGTCTGTGGGCCTAGATAAATTTTACCCTTATGTACAAAATTTATAATAATTGAATGCTGCAATGGCAATTAGGGATTCAAATCATAAAATTGTAGCAAAAACTGTCTTTAGGGATAATGGTAATACTCTCAGCAGGAAGAGGATTAACCAACTCATGTCCCATTTTATCCATCCACATGGATGCAGTAGGATTACATAATAGCCCCATGAAAAATGGGCTATCTTTTTTAACAATGGATTGATTGCCTACCCACTGGTACATGTGTAAAACCCTGCATTCTGTTCAACAGTAGTAGCTAACTCTTGCTTCTTCTTTAATAACCAAAAAGCAAGATGTAATTGCCACAGGTAAAGAAGAAAATTAGGGTTCAATCCACCTAGCATTTATATAGTATTTTTATCTTAGGTGTTTTTCAAGCATTTACTGACCTGATACCTAGTAACTGGATTTCCTCCCCTATTATTTGATCCCTGAATAGATTTCTTTAAATTTACTGAGATATATATGTTTAGCTAGATGAGAGAGAGAGAGAGAGAGATAAGTGATAGAGGGAGGGAAGAAGGAAGGAAGGGACAGTAGATGTTAGGTTAGAGAAGGAGAGGAAAAAAGGGAGGAAAGATGAGAGGGGAAGATAAGGGAGGGGAAGGAGCAGGAGAGAGGAAAGACAGATATAATAAATGTGAGGAAAAATTGGACAAGGTTAAAATGTCTTGCTAGTGGATACCCAGAATAGCTATAAACAGACATCCTTTTTAATACTCTAGTGAAATAAATGTCAATCATAGTTGAGTTCTATGATTCAAATTCTCTCCCCATGAAACTCTTATCTACCTTAAATGTAAAATATCATTTCATATTACCTCAAAATGCCCAGCTCCAGCCTAGCATGACTGTGACTTTATGAGACTTTACTGAAGGGGTATAGTAAAAATTTCAATCCCACTTTCTACCTTTGACTTTTAAAAGGTCTGAATATACAGAAGGGCTTGAAGCCACACCTTTTATTTTAAAATTAGAATATTTAAATGGTAATAGAATCCAACAAAATGGCATAAGATTTTTAAAATGGCATCTGATGAGAGGCTATTATCTGTTGAAAGCCTTAACATCAAGCTAACTGAATTATACCAGCTTTAGAGAAAAAGAATATTTGTAAAGAAATGATATGAAATTTTCATAATAAAAATCTCTGGTGACCCATATTTCCTTTTGAGAAAGACAGCTTACTTAAAAACTGATATTTTATGGTATATCAATACATTATATCATTAGTCTTGAGTGGCAATTTGTTTTTAAACCTTTCCCTTTACTCTTTACTTTACCAAGTACATGTAAAAGTAATTATCCCAAAGATGTAATTACAGATCTAAATATTGATGATAATCCTGCTTGTTAAATTATGATAAGTAATTATGCTTATACTTATTTCCCTCATAGGAAAATTCAGCCAACTTGGAGATTAAATCTACCTTTTGTCATTGCTTATTGAAAAAGTTCAAACAATACATAAGCCCCTCCCTCATATCCGCTTTACTCCTACTCTCCTGGGTTGAACCACTTTATGCTTTGATAACATATGTATGTATTCAGATTTTGTTTTTATTCTGTTATTCAACTTGCTTGTTTTCTCCTTCTCCCCCTCCCCCTCCCCCCCAACCCCTCAGCGATGGTAGTCAGGCATCTATGTTAGCTAACAGAGCTACCTCCATTCTTCCAGCTCGGCCTAGAGAAGAACTGGCAGATGAACACATCCTGCACGGTGGAATGCCCTGTGAACTGTCAGCTTTCTGATTGGTCTCTGTGGTCAGAATGTTCTCAGACATGTGGCCTCACAGGTTTGTTTGCACCACAATTAACATTAGACTAGTGATCAAGGAATATGAGATAAAATGTCCCTCTTGCTTTGTCATATCAAATAGTCTTCAGAAAGATTGGAGTGGGTGTCTCTCTTCCCTATCATCTGCGCCTGACTTGTTCCTCAGATCATCTCAGGAAAGACCTCTGTGATGCCTTCTCCCCATAAGATATATGCTTGGGCAATGATATGTATCACTAAAGTTGCATTACTCTGTATATTTTAAAGGAAAAATGATCCGAAGACGGACTGTGACTCAGCCCTTTCAGGGTGATGGAAGGCCATGTCCTGCCCTGATGGAGCAATCCAAGCCTTGCCCGGTGAAGCCCTGTTATCAGTGGCAATATGGCCATTGGTCTCCGTGCCAAGTGCAGGTATCAAATCTTGAGAAATCTGCAGACACTCAGTTCAAAGCTTATAGATGGCATGAATTCTCTTAAAGACTAAATAAATGCCTTGCCATTTCATAACCGTTTAGTTTTTATAACAAATACTCCCTCTCCTGTATTTTCAAAATAACTTGGAGACTGATTTGTTTTAATGAGGATTTGTTTGCCTGTCTTCATATAGAAAACAAATAAATTGTTCAGTGTATGCTTTATAGTTAGTTTCCTGCAGGGCTTCTTCCCAGAGGTTTCTAATGCTTCTCTAACTGGTCATAAATCAAAATCGATGGTGCAGAGATGACTTAAGTGATGAACTTGCTGATGAATTATTTTCTTTTCCTAATTAGTTATTCTTCCTTCATTCCAGGATGCACAGTGTGGAGAAGGGACCAGAACAAGGAATATTTCTTGTGTTGTGAGTGATGGGTCAACTGATGATTTCAGTAAAGTGGTAGATGAGGAATTCTGTGCTGACATTGAACCCATTGTAGATGGTAATAAAAAAGCGGTTCTCGAGGAAACCTGCACTCAGCCTTGCCCAGGTAACCACAGCGAAACAGAGTTCATATTGTGATGATTTCTTCCCAGATCCAGGGGAACAGTAATAAGCTATGCCAGTAGCTAGAGAAGGTGCCTCAAATGTCTACCCATAGAGTTTGTTTACTCATAGTATTTTTTTATTAGAGACATTGTGGTTTTACAGAAAAATCATGCATAGAATACAGGCTTCCCTTCACCCCTCTGATATTAACATCTTGTATTGGCATGGCACATTTGTTGAAATTAAATAAAGCATATTTTAATAACTATTCTATTAAATATTCCATGGTTTAACATAGGGTTCAGTGTTTCTGCTGAGTATTTCCATGGAATTTTTTTTTAGTTTTCGTTCTAGTAACATATACACAACCTAAAATTTCCCACCTTTACCACATTCAAAAGAATAATTCAACACTATTCATTATGTCCACAATGCTGTGCCACCATTGCCACTATCTATTGCCAAACCTTTTCCATCATTCCAAATAGAAACTCTGTACATTTAAGCCTAATTCCCTATTCCATCACCCTGCCCTGTGCCCTGGTAACTTGTTTTCCAGATTCTGAATCTTTGAGTTCTAGTGACTTCGTATCAGTATGACTACACAGTATTTGTCCTTTTGTGTCTGACTTTCTTCCCTCGACATGAATCTTCAAGGTTCATCCATGTTGTAGCATGCATCAGAACTTTATTCCTTTTAATGGCTGAATAACATTCCATTGTGTTTATATACCACGTTCGTTTGATGATACATTTATCAGTTGATGGGCCTTTGGGTTGCTCCCGTCTTTTCTCAATTGTGAATAATGCCACTATGAAATCAGCGTGTACCATTTGAGCTATGACTTCCTTTAAAGAGAGGCCAAAGAAAGGTAAAAAGTTACACTGGGGTAAATGACATTTATATCTCATTATCATTATCATAGCAGTGAAGTTCAAAATATGAGGTAAAGAGTAGGAATGAATATAAGGAATATTGCAAGAAATTTAGCATGCTGGAAAAGGTTATAAAACAGGTAGAGCCTGTGAATGAGGATAGTCCCAAGTGAAAATCTGAAGCACCATGAACATTATAATTGAAGCCTAAAGTCCTTATTAATTTTGCTAAAAAGGGACAGGAGGCTATTTTAAGCAAATGGGGTAATGGCACACTTAATTTTGCCTAATGCGGTATTAATTGGCGTAACTATAACCACAAGGAAGTGAGAACTTGTCCATCACCTCAAGCCTCCCGCTGGCCATTCCTTCCACAGCACCGACCCATCACAGTCATCCCTAACTCCCTCAGCGGCTCATCTTCCCTCCATCGCTACAACTGTGTGGTTCTAAGATGATTATATAAATGGAATCATGTACAGTGTGAACTTTTGAGATTTTCACTCAGCTCTAGGCCCTGGTTGTTATGTACATGCCCTCTGTTCTCTCATCCCTGGTATGGATGGCCCACGGTTTGTGTTGTCATTCACCTGGTGAGGACATCTGTGCTGTTTCCAGTCTTGGGAATGACAAATAAAGCTGCTGTAAACATCCCGTGTAGGCTATTCTCTGGACTTACTTTTCTATTTCTCTGGGATAAATGCCTAAGAGTATCATTACCAGGCTATATGCTAGTTCTAGTTTAGATTTTAAAAAACTGCCAAACTACTGTTCACAGTGCCTTTACCGTTTTACATTCCCATCAGCAAAGTATGATCAATCCTGTTTATTCACATCCTCGCTGGCATTTGGCATTGTCAGTATTTCTTTTTAATGTTAGCTATTTAGACGTGCTGTAATATCTCATTATGGTCTTAATTTCCTTAGCAATGGTGAACATCTTTTCATTTGCTATTGCTATCCATATATCATATATCCTTGTCATTGAAATGTCTCTTCATGTCTTTTGCCCATTTTCTACTTGGATTGCTTTTGTATGTTTTTAATTGTTGATTTATAAAGAGATCTTTATATATTCTAGATATCAGTCCTTTGTCAGATGTTGGCATATATTTTCTCCCAGTTTATAAGTTGTTTTCTTAGCATCTTAACAGTATCATTTGCAGAGGAAAAGATTTTAAATTTTATGAAGACTAACTTACTAATTCTTCCATTTATGCCTCATATTTCTGTTCTCATGCCTAAAACCTCTGCACCAAGTCTTCTGTCTCATAGATGTTTCCTTATTCTTCTAAAAGTTGTAATTTTTACATTCTATATGTAAACCTATAATCCATTTTGAGTTCAATTTCTTATGAAGTGTGAGGTTTAAGTTGAGGTTTATGTCATATGATATGTCTCTCCCTTTATTTTGATCAGTTTTTATGTCTTCAAACAGTGTTTTGTAGTTTTCAGCATCGAAGTCCTGTACATGTTTGATAGATGTATGCCTCGGTATTTCACTAAAGAAATTATATGGGCTTGAAGATTTCTTTTTCAAGAGTTCTTTAAAGAATTAATACAATTTTATTAATAATTATAAAGCTATTCAAATCATCTATTCCTATTTGTTGAGACATGGTAGCTTGTGTTTTCTGAGGAATTGGTCCATTTTATCTAAGTTGTCAAATTTATGTGTGTAGAGATTTCCATACTATTTCCTTATACTTTTATGTCTTCAGAGCCTTTAGTGATATCCCACCTTTCATTCCTGACATTAGTAGGTTATGTCAGTCTTACTAGACTTTGTCAGTTTTATTCCTATTTCCAAAGAACCAGCCTTTATTTCATTGATTTTTTCCCTATCATATTTCCATTTTCAATTTATTGACTTCTGTTCATTATAATAAACATAACATTATAATCTATGACAACTGATGTGAAGGAGAACTACAGGACCTCAGGATAACACAGAACCAGGAAACACACTGTTTTAATTAGTTTAACTACAAATCCAGAAGGAGACTGCTCTTCTGTTATGGATTACTGTCTATTCATTTGAGTTCCTCTGTTTCTAGTTTTCTCTAATGATAGGTTTTGAAAGCTAGCAATCCATGAGCTAATAAGCTATTTAAAGAATAGAATACTAAATGAGGAAATGCATTTCATCCACTTGTTTGCTATATCATTTGGTAGGCATAATGTTAACCTGATTTTTATTACAATGGTTTATATAGTCAAGGTATAAAGAGATTGCTATGCCTGACTCTCATTTGCTGTCATTAAATCTTTAAAGCCTGACAAATTATTTTGAGGAACAATTATATAATTTACAGACTATCATTAAAATATTTATTTAGTTTTGTTACAGAATACACTGTACTAAATAGTATAGCACAGAGATAAATCCTACTAATAAAAAGTTTGTTTTATTTTTAAATGAAACATATTTATTTACTAGTTCGCAATCCAGAATAGTAAAGGTGAAGTTACACCACATTGAAGTTGATGGGGAAACTTTAAAAATTTTAATTTTACTAGTTCCACTGAATATGTAAAAACTGGAGGAAACTAAAACTAGCATACTCTAATAAAGTACTCCAAAAATCACCTCACTTTACTATTACACATGAATCTGTTAGTCAATAATTTATGTCTTGGTGTGCCCTCTTAACATAAGCACAAAAAGTGTTTTTCATTAGATCTCCAGGCAACTTTGTGCTCATATTAGTCAACTTCAGCACAATACAAGTCACTATCCATTATACATGTGATATATCTGGAATAATTAATGTGATAAGAATCCGGTATGGACTTGTGACTATTGTAATTTACTATATCCTCTGAACAGTATCACCAATTAGAACTTCTGATTATTTCCTAGATTCCACACTGTCTTTCAGTTTCAAAAGTAACCACAAATACTTTCTCCATTCTCCTCTAGCTCTCCCTTTTTCTAAAAAAGCACTCCACCCTCTGAAGTCTCTCTTCTGCTAAGGTAATAAGTAGCCAGTCCTGAAGGATGAACATATATAGGAAATGTATATTTCATTAAGCCTTCCTGACCTCAAAATTGTTGAAGATATTGAACATAGAGATACTCTATGGCCCAGAAATTTTACCCCAAGCACCTAACAGAGATGCATGTATACTTTCACCAAAAGGCTTGCACTAAAATGTCCATAGCAGCAATAGTAAAGAAGAATTACAACTCCCCACACGCCCATCAACAGGAGAATGGATAGCTAAAGTTGATGTATATTCACACAATGGAATAAAGTGCAGGAAGAAGAAGGGACAAATTAGAACCACATGAAAATAAGTGGCTCTCCCAAATATGAATGAGTGAAAGTAGCCAAATAAAAAAGTATATGTGGTATAATTCCATCTGTGTAACATAAGGTAGGTTTCTGAGCTTCTGTTTCTTGATTTCAGCATTACATATACTCAGATTTTTAAAATTCAGCCAGGGATGCATTTATTATAAGTGAATTTTTCATATTTAATTCAATACATTGATAGAAATGGCAGATGACTGAAGATACAGAGCAGAGGAAGTGATACTCTAGAGCAGCTTTCACTTTGTCCTCCCACTTCCATGCCTCTCAGAGGGAATAAGGATGAAGCATAAATACCAGCTTTCTCAGCTTTGAACTTATGAATACTAGAAAACAAGTTCTAAGTGTATTTCAGTTTTTCTTTGAATAGTAGCAGGAGCTTAATAAATCCTTTTGCAATGATGATCACAAGGGCTGTGATAAGTTTCTATCAAAGTGTGTTGCCTGTGAAGAGGAAGTGAATTATAATTGATTAGCTCCCTTCAAGCCATAGCGTCCACTTGACGTCATTTGGCAGTACATAGTCTGTACCCAGTACTAACCTCTCAGAAAACACCAGTACAAACACTAATTCATAAAACTGCTTACAAACTTTCACGTATCAAATACTTATCTATATCTTACAAATGTTACCTCTGAACTGGCATACCTAAAACATTGCCCAGTGAGTTAGTTCTTGATGGGTAAGAGTATAAACGGCACACCTGTGTGTTTTTCAGGTGACTGTTACTTAAAGGAATGGTCCTGGTGGAGCCTCTGCCAGCTGACCTGCGTGAATGGTGAGGACCTCGGCTTTGGTGGAATACAGGTCCGATCCAGGGCTGTGATTATACAAGAACTAGAGAATCAGCATCTGTGCCCAGAGCAGATGTTAGAAACAAAATCATGCGATGGTGAGTGATGCAGTTCATGAAATTTACAGAATTTTCCATTAAGCAAATTTGCTGAGATCTCATTTGAGTGTGACAGAACTGATTTGAGGGTCTGATTCTGAATTTGTAAACAGTTAAGAGGAAGAAAAATCCTGCCACCCTTCATAAATTAGATAGGAAATATGAAAATGTTTCCCAGTTTTATGAGCTGAGTAAAGCTGACATAGTTAGGAGCGCGTTATTTGTACACATGTAACAATCCTGATCATGCATATATCTAACACTATCTTCAGAGCCTTTAAATCAAAAGACAGAGTTAAAGAAAAATTTAAAATCTACAGTAAAATTAGAGGTTCTAATATATTCTCAGAAATTGACAAATCATTGGTAAGGATTAATTTAATCTCAATTTAACATAGATCATATGATTGTACATATTTGTATGTGTGTTTAAACACACATATAGAACACTGAACCCAATCTAGACAAATACATGATATTTTTAAATGCCATTGAACATTATAATGCCATAGTTTAGGAACACAGAGGAAATCTCAATGAAAACAAAATAATTGGTGTCCAGCAGAGTATGCACCTCAAAAAACAATGATCTCATTCCTTCTCATGTTCAATAAATAATTAGAAACAAATAATTAGAAGGATATGTAATAGCAAATAGAAGCCAAAAATACCACCTTTATTACTGAAAACTTGGAGTGTTGGAGGAGAACACTAACAATGAAACCAGTATGGACCAGATAACTCAACTCTAGAGTTAGAACTACTCACCCAGGCAATCTAATCTTCCCGATTTACCAGCCAAAAATATATTCTGACTGCTTTGGGGCAGACAGTAAAGTAACAGAGAAAGGTCAGGGGTAACAAAAAACGAAAAATTACCAAGGAAGGAAAGAACTGGTCACCCCAAGATGACACCGAAGTAAAATTAGAGATCAATAATAATGATTGCAAAATAAATCCCCTCTATGCACAGAGGAGTAACAACTGAAAACCACACTTCCAGAGTAGTACATATCAAAAATTGTATAGGGTGCAGCAAAGAAGTACCTAGAGGGAAACAAAGTCTAAAATGCTTAAGTGAGGGGAAAAAGTTAAAAATGAGATGAGCTTTTAACCCAATAGACAACTCCTATTGATGTGAAATCTTAAGAAAATAAAGTTGAGTGAAAAAAGGAGGAAAGTCTCCCAAATACCTAAAGTAGTATAACCTTGGAAGTAAAAGTACTAAGTATTTTATAAACATAGATGTCCAAAGAATAAATATTAGCTGAACAAACTGATAATTTAATAGGAATTAATATTATGACTAATTCATTCCAGAAATATAAAGATGCCTAAATAGTAGATAAATCGATTTGTATATCAAAATTAATAGGAAAAAAGGCATATGATTTTTTGAAAAGGTACTTATAGAATTCAACCTGACTCATAATAAAAACTGGCAAATCTTGAACTAGAAGAAAATCCCCTTACCCAATAAAGGGTATCTATCAAAACTTCAAGCAAATATCAAAATATAGGGGAAATGTTAGAGATATTCCCTTGCAATCAAGGAATGCCCATTATTGCTAATTCTTTCTAACCTAATAAAGGAAACTCTAGCCAAAGCATGAACAGAGGTTTAATAATAGAAAAGGAAGACATGAAATTATCATTCATTTATTATGTGACTGCCCACCTGAAAAAATTCGAAACAATGTTTGGACATATATTTGGAAGAAGAGAGTTCAGCAACATAATACAATTCAAACCAATATACAAAATAATATTTCTCTTACTAGCAAGAACCAATTATAACATTTATGTAGAAAAAATTCCATTAAAAAGAAAACAAGGAAAAAATAATCTAGCAGCAAAGTTGAAATATAGGTATGGAAAAATTATAAAACATTTTTAGAGAACATAAAACATTGGTGAGATAGATCATGATCATATAAATTTTTCACAAATTTAACTATCAATTCCATGCACACTGAATAGTTTACTAAGATAAAGGAATTAAAGACCAGTAAGAGCACAAAATGTTTTTAAGAAAAAATGGGAAGAGAGGAGAGACTTACTTGGCTTTATATTAAGACCTGCTTTAAAGCACGAGTAATTAAAAAGTTTTTGATAACAATAAAGTTAGACAGATGTAACAGAATAGGGGAGCTCAGGAATAAATTCTGGTCAGTTCCAAAGGTGAAAAGTCAGTGGTGAATTGATGGATAAATAAATTTGTTATCTATATAAAGTTTTTAAAAGTATCCTTCCCTCACATCATTACAAAACCATATTCCAGATAGATTGCAGACCTAAATGTGACAAGCAAAACTGTGCGATATTTAAAGAAAATATCAGAGTTGAACTCAAGGTAGAGGATGTCCTAAATGTGACCCAAACAAAAATGGAAAAGATTGCAAATTCTGATACATTATACCTTATCATTTGGACAGTAAGAGGTCATAAAGTTACAGGACAATCCACAAAGACTTGGAAAAGATATTGTGAAGCATATTACTTTCAAAGGATTAGTGACTACAACAGTAACTCTCAACCTTATGTCCCAAGACAATTTTATACTCTTCTAATAATTGAGGACCCATTTTTGGATACTTATTAAAATAAATTATAATAGCTCCAAGCACTGAGAAAATTTTAAAATATGAGTAATTAATTTACAATAACAAACCAATTTATAGTACCAAAAAATAACATTTTCTGAAAATATATCTGTTTTCCAAAACAAAAGCAAAATAACTTTAATGTCAAAACTGACTTTCATGTCTGGCTAGATTCCCTTCTCTGCTCCTACACTCAGTCTATTGCAGTCTTTCATATATGAAGAAAAGGCAGCCTCACTCAGAGATACCCAGTTAACAAGGGGAAATCCTCATACACCCTCTGAAAAAATATCAAGACCTCCAGGGGTCCATGGACCAAATTTTGAAACATCACTATTTTAGAATAAAGAGTTCCCACAATTCAATGAGAAAAAGTATAGATTACATTACAAACAATAAAAGACCAAAATATATATACATAAGCAATTTACATAAAATCTGAATGGCCCAAAACATTTTTTAATGTTTAACATGCTTAGTAATCTAAAAACTGCAATTTAAAACGATGAGATAGCTTTCCATACCCATGAGACTGACAAAAAAGTTTAACATCTGGCAGTTACAATCACACTGGTGGGTGTGTGTACATCACCCTGTGGAGAAAGTTGAACAGCATTTTTTACTAAAGTTCCAGCTATCCATGCTGTGAAACCCAGAAATTTCGCTTCTCGATTTTACCTTAGAGAAGCACAATGAGATGTGCACAAGGTTGACCAACTGAGGCATTGCTGTAATAGCAAAAGTTGAAAATAATCTGAAAGTCCACCAGTAGAGGAAGTAGCTAAATAAATTGTGGTATTTAGGACAATAGAATTCTATGTGGCAGCTAAAACAAATGAACTACATGTATATAATAAATCACATAGAAGTATTTCATCTATAATGTTGACAAGTTTCAGAATAATAGAGTATGAGACATTGTTTTATTTTAAACTGCCCCAAATAATACTACATATTGCTTATGGACACATATATACATACTGTAAAGGAAAAAAAACCATGGCACATAAAAGCATAAATCATCTTCAGAATAGAGTGTGTTGCTGGACAGACTGGAAGGGAGACCAGATCAGGAAGGAATATAACAGGACCTAGTTTATCTGTTATGTTTATTCAACAAGTAAAAGAAAACTAAAGCAAATATAGCTAAATGGTAATATTAAAATTGCATGATGAGTTATTGATATGTTTAAGTTATTCTCTAAAATTGTCTGTATGTTTGATATTCCATAATATCTTTAAAAAAAAAAATTAAAGTCCAGGCTTCCATCTGGTAGTATGGCAGCAAACACAGAAAAGCAACTGAGGTTTCGGTGTATACCTGAAACTTTGCAACATTTATTACACCTGAGGAGAATAAATTGACTTTAGACTGGCCAGAGATGAGTGAGTCACTTTTCAGGTGTTCATAAATGTTTCATTAATACTTTGTCCCTGTGATTATCCTTCTGGGTAAGAAAACGCTTCTGCTGACTGTGTCCCCACAGATGGCCAGTGTTACGAGTATAAATGGATGGCAAGTGCTTGGAAGGGCTCTTCCCGAACTGTCTGGTGCCAAAGGTCAGATGGTGTAAATGTAACAGGTAAACCTCCGAGTTCCCTCTGTCCTTTGAACGTCTTCCTATAACATATATGTAACTGGTTGAAGAAAATAATGAAGGAAACAGAAAAATATTATTTTCCTATTCAGCACAAGGTCTGAATTTGGGACACCTGCGCTTGTACTGGTTTGGTGATTGATAACAATCAATATTTTGATTATAAAAAAATATATATTTTTTATAACATTTCAAATTCTCTCTTTCGTAGCCATTTTAGATATCACTGCTAGAACTTAGTTACTTAAAATACTATATGACTCTAATAAAGCATTAGTATAATAATTTCAAATTGTGTTGACTAGAAATGATATTTATTAATAACACTGCTTGCTTTAAAACTGCTGTGTCTGCTTCTGTGCCTCAAAAGGAATGCAAATGCAGACCAAAAATATCACCAAGAAAGTACATTTCTACAAATCCAAACACCTCTCTTGAATCCAGATATCTACGGTTGAGAGATTTATTTGCCAATTAAATTTTTAATAAAGTAATAATAAGTGACTATGCACAAAGTAGGGTAATACAAACCCAGAGCATCTCTATGAGGGCCCCACCCAAACATCATTATACATCCAAATAAGAAAGCAAGAGGAAGAATTTTTTTTATTGTCCTTTGACCCACATATATCCCAGAGACATGCTCTACTCTACACATAATAAAATATTCCTAATCTAAACCCAGAAAAATGTAAGGAATCCTAAGAACCCACTGAAGACAGAAGAGAATTTCGTGCCAGAAATTTAGTAGACAAATTTCCTAGAAAGAAACAAAGGTTGAAAGCTGAACGCAAATATCAGATACAGGGACCCAAAGATCTTATGTGTCCCTTTTAAATAATTTATTTTTATAAATCTAGTCTACAGGAATATGCTTTTTATAACAGTAGCATGAGTATTGACAGCTCCCCAGAGGGACCTGCTGACTTGCAGCCATTGCTTTGATCCCCTTATAGAGACGCAAAGCAGCGTGCATTTTATTTGGGTGCCTCTGAGTAATGCTCATATGTAAAGTTAGCTTTAATACATAAAGTAAGATAACAGGAGCAAGGATCAATATGCTTTGTAAAAAGCATCAATTTTTATATTGAATTTTAAATTACCTGGATTTATTCAAACTTAATTACTTATTTCCTTCTGTGAAAGCTGGAGCAGAATGTCAAATTGTATGCTTTTGAAGATATAATTGCATCTATGAGAAGCTGTATCAAGAAATCTTTGATAATAGCAACTACCAGTGGACACATACCTAACAAACAAAAGACAACTACCAGGAAATCCTGTGCTTTGTCACACTATTATTTTCTGTCCCGACCACACCACCACAAGAGGTATCTGGTGAGCGCTGGGCAGGGAAGCATAGGCTTTCTGAACTAAAAGGTGTTACAGAGGTCATCCACTCAACTTGGAAATGAAAGTCTACATTCTTTTTTAAACTTTTCAGAGGGAATTTTACAGCTTCCCCAGTGGGGTCTGTACTTCACAATGTTTTTTTCCCCCCAAGATTGGGTGCAAATAATATTTTTCTGCCTCTTTTACATGTTATAAAAGTTGTTTTCCCACTGCAATTTGGGCTAGTCACCAGTGCAAAGCAAATTTTTAAAAGGCTTTCCTGTGAAAATATTTTAAATTTCTTTTCAATACAGAAGGTATTTCTTTCTAATACTGTTTGAAGCCCCCCAAAAAAGTGTAAAGATTTGTAATAATCTCTGTATAAATTCTTCTTCCATCTTTTAGGAGAGATGAAATTCTTTATGAGAAATAAACTAGCATGTAAAGTACATAACCCTCCTTGATCAATTGCTTTAATTTTATGAATAATTGATCTCCTAAGAAACTCAAGATGTTGCTTTCTTTTTTCTTCATATGTTTAATGATGATACCTTTGATATGGGCATTAAACTGTAATCGCTTTGAAATGACTAACTGCTTTTCCATAACAATTTTTCCATGAGTATTTTGGGTTTGTGATATTAAGAAATGAGGCAAAGTATTAGCAATAGTCACTTCTGATTAAATTCCAGAAATGAAGGAAAAATTTTACTTTGCTGAACCTCTGTGTATTAGTGAGAGTTCTCTAGAGAAACAGAATCAACAGGGAACACTCGCAAATATAAAATTTATAAAAGTGTCTCACGTGACCACGGGAATGCAGAGTCCAAAATCCGCAGGGCAGGCTGTGAAGCCGACGACTCCAGTGGAGGGTCTGGATGAACTCCACAGGAGAGGCTTGCCGGCTGAAGCAGGAAGAGAGCCTGTCTCTTCTGAATCCTCTTTCAAAGGCTTCCAGTGATTAGACTGAGCATCACTCATTGCAGAAGACACACCCCTTGGGTGATTACAAATAGAATCAGCTGTGGATGCAGCTGACGTGATCATGATCTAATTCTATGACACGTCCTCATTGCAACAGTCAGGCCAGCACTTGCCCAACCAGACAATCAGGTACCATCATTGGCCAAGTTGACATGTGAACCTGGCCATGACACTCTGTTAAACTGAATGAATATGGTTTGAAATTAGGAGTTCCTTCCATTTCATCAACATTGTTTATTTATGACATCTGTTCTTATCAATGAGAACTTCACATAAGCATAGTTGGTAGTATATTTGAAAACAAGGAAGAAAGAAGAAGGATAGACACCTGCAAGATCAAGTTAAAACAATAGTGCAGACACATCAGTTAGTAGCTATGTCTGTTTTCTTTCCAATCTCCAATAAAAAATACCCTGAACCAAGGAGTATAGTGATTTTTTTAAAATAAACCTTTACATTATTAAAAATACTCTCATTTTTAATAATGAGAGTTGCCTCATTATTAAACTTAAGAGTCGCCTCCGAAAGGGACATGAAAACTATTGCTTTGCTTTGAGTAGCCAAGAAAGAATTTTAACTTTAAAAGAAAATTAATCAGCTTTTTAATTGCTGGATATGACCTCTGGAACTACTGACAGGAATAGTTTATGCGCACTTAGTGGTTTCAGAATAGCAACTACAAAATCATCCTTTCAACAAATGTTTATTTAGCACCTACTAAGTGCCAGGCATCATGCTGTCTTCTGTGGGTAAGACAAGCCTCAAGTTCCTAAATCATTAGGCTTTATCAAATATTTCAGTTTAACCATCAGAAAAATCCATGGGATTACCAAAGTAGTTGAGTATCCAAGGACAACTCTACCACAGTGTATTTTCACTACAGTATGAAATGCTAGTCGTCAACATATTTTCTGTTCTACAGGGGGCTGCTTGGTGGTGCACCAGCCGGACACTGACAGGTCATGTAGCCCACCGTGTAATCAACCCCACTCATACTGCAGCGAGGTATGTGTACATTCATCGGGGCAGACAGGTCAGCTTCATTGTTTGTCACCCCACTGCCTCTTGTGTGATCCATTCCGAAAGAAGCATGTCTTGAGGTGCAAAAGTTCTATCTTTAGACCTCTCCTTTTGTCAGTATAAGCGATTCTAAATAAAGGTACTTTGCATTTACAATTAAATATAACTTTGGATATAATACTAAAAGTGTGTCCTTTTTATGTAGTTAAGATAGAAATTACATGTAGTAAATTCCCAAAACAAGACTTCCTTAAAGCCTCCTCGTCATGTCAGCTCTCGGTGGTTATGACTTCACGGTCACCTTACAGGCATAGTATAATTCTCTTTGTTTGCAGACGAGAACATGCAGTTGCGAAGAAGGTTACACTGAAGTCATGTCATCTGATGGCACACTCGATCAGTGCACACTTATCCCCGTGGTGGTGATTCCCACAGTGGAAGACAAAAAAGGAGATGTGAAAACCAGCCGAGCAGTTCATCCAACCCAATCCTCCAATAACCCAGCAGGACGGGGAAGGACCTGGTTTCTACAGCCATTTGGGCCAGGTGACGAAACTAGACAGTAATGAAGTGGAATTCTTTGGTTATATATTTAGCCAATGCCAAAGGATTAAAAAAAATAAGCAATCATTTGCATATAAGCCTTTTGTTTTTTCATCTATGCTCATTTATTTTGATATTGTCATTTTTTTTGCTATTTTTATGAATAAGTGCTCGTGTTCATAGTTAAGAGAAATGAAATTACTCTCTTCTGGGAAAAGTTTTAGGATGGATATTGTTATAAATCCATCCTGGTCCTAAATTTATAAGTATATTATTTCACATTGAACAAAGACATCTGATGATAAAAACATTAATTAGGAGGAAAAATACACTGTCATGCAGACCTGGAATACAACTATAAAGACATTCAGCAATTTTCCATTTAACCACAGAGAAGTAATAGTTTGAACTTTAAATAGAAGCATGAGTCATGCCATCCTGTCCCAGGGCCCTTGGTAGCCAGACCAATTCTTATCGGCCCTTAGCCAGGCATACTCAAATACTCAGAATCTATACTAGCAGCAGGCCCACAGAGGCAGGGATAGAGTCTTCCCATCTGGATGGGACAATGAACCCAGCCTTCTTGGCTGACCAGACCCATGTCATATTAAGCAGACAGCTCTTGATGTGTATTGGATCCAATACAAGCAAAAGCTTGAAGGCTGGATAAAATGCCATGCCCTAGTCTACATACACTCTCTCTTAACTGAGTATGACCATATGGTCATCCCTAGAGCAAAGCTGATGCTAGAAAATGTGCAACGAGGGCTGCATTCCCCACACCCTGGAGGGATTACTGTTTCGTGTCCAAAGGAAAGCATCAAGTTGAGCCAGGCAAGGACTGCTCTAAAGCTCTATTTGAAACATAAGGAGAGAAGGAAGGAAAAATTGCATAGCTAGAATATCTCTATTTTAAATGCATTAAATCAAAACACCTTCCTTTATTGGAGAATCACTATTGGGATTTTTTAAGTACTTTCAGTATTTGAGTGATTACATTTTAACTATATGATCCCTGCCTTAAATAGGAAAATGCAGTTTGTATTGGAAAGTTGACTTCTCTATGTAAGCCTGGGAATCTATTCTCCTCTCACTGTTCAAGACAGTGGACCAGCAAATGGCTGATCAAGAAACCAAGCAGGCCTTCTCACATCAAAAGCAGTTTATAAAAGAATAGAGTGTTATCTTTGTCATTATATTTAATTTAATACATAGTTCCTCTAAAGTAAATACTTCAGTGTATTTTACCAGGTGGATTTTCTGAAAAATTACATATTAGACCTTATTCTTTGGTTTTAAAAATCAAAAAAATTTGTCTAAGAATTCTGAGGCCTGAAAAATCAAACTTAAGTTTGAAATAAAAGAAAACAACAACAAAAAAAACCACAAGAAAGCCTTTAGGGTCAGTTTACCCAATCTATAATTTTAAGGCTAATACCAAATGTTTAATTTGTATGTATACAACAGAATATATACATATATTCTATATATATATATAAATGTGTGAGTAGCAGAGCTAGAACTGGGTGAACTGCCTATTAAATTTCTCTAGAAATCCATATTCTCAGCATATCTTTATTAAAAAGCTATATATTGATATCCAGTGAATCTTTAGCTCTGATATTAATATAATTTCTATCTACTATACTACTGATTACTATAAATTGTAAGCATCACACACTTTGTATGAAATAACTAAATGATTTTATTAAACCTGGTGAAGCATCAGATAACCTTAGTGTAATGTTTATTTTCTTTTGGTTTCTGAAAACAGAATGTCATGATATATTCTGGAAGTTTCTCAAATGTCAGTATTATGTCCAAAAGGAATATTTGGTTTTTGGATAGCATTTAATTTAGCCAGTGACTTCTTGGTGCTCCCTTAGACTAGACTCTGAAAATGTGAGACGTGGCAAAGATTTTCTTGGTTGGAAAAATACCTCTAAATATGTACACTTACAAGAACAATAGGGAAACATCAAAGAAAAAAGTCTTACTCTATTCATCTTCAACTTGACTCAAAGTAGCCTCCTTTTTTGAAACATCTGCATGAAGAACAACATATTCCACAAGAAAAATAAAAGCTCTAACAATTCTAAATAATTTTCAACAAGTTGGTGACATTTTTCTTTTCGATAGAGTTAGAATTCTGACTTGATACCCTTTCAAGCTGTATAAACCTATAGGAAATGTAATATATAGATCTTATTAGGTATCCCCTTCTTTACCCCAGAAAGGTTTCCTCTTTTTTCTAACCCTCACTCAGGCCTTGATTTATAAATCAAATTAGGTTAGGCAATGTCATTAATAGTACTTTCTACTGTTTGAAATTTATTCAGAACAGAGAAATTCAAAGAAAAAGAGACCAGAAAACCAAATTAGAAAATTTCCTGTCATGTCTGCTCCCATGTAAGAGAGAAGATAGAAAATAACTTATTTAAGGATCCTTTTAAATGTTAATCAAACCTACTTAATTCTGCAAATAATATCATCAAGCCTATTTTAAAGCACACTCTATAAAAGCACACACTATAGTCTAGACCAAACATTATTAATACCAAAATTGTTACGTTTATTCACTTTAATTTCCTATGAAATAAAAATGTAAAAATGGCAATATTTATGTTCAAATACCTGTATACATCAGTCTCAGGCTTTAGTATTTTCTTGAAATTGCGTTCTTCTTCTTTTCTTATAATTGCCATTCTCAAAATAGAATGAAAATCCGAGGACAAATGTTTATATAGCACTCTACATACATTGAATTTTAAGTGAAGTTCAGAAAAGAGGCAGTAAAAATTTCAACTAGAATGAAATCTAAACACAAACATTTATTTTTAACTCAAGATTCGTCGATAATGAAGCAGCATCTAATGCATAGTAGCAGCTTTACATTAATCATTAACTGTGCCTATGCAATAATGCATTTTGGTCTTTGAAAGGCTTGGTTGGATGCAACTAGTCATTAGTCATAGTTAAAGACTGTCTTATAAATACAAGACTAATGTCTAATATCCATTCTTCTTAGATGGGAGACTAAAGACCTGGGTTTACGGTGTAGGAGCTGGGGCATTTGTGTTACTCATCTTTATTATCTCCATGATTTATCTAGCCTGGTGAGTGTTTAAATATTTCAAAATCTAAGGCAATATGATACATACAAAATGCTTTCAGTTGATTATAGCACAGGAACAGCAAATGTCTCGAATGTTCTACATTTATTTAGAAGTTCTAAATAAGTTCTATATGAACATAGCTTTTATCTTAGATGGTCTAAAACTTCCAAATCTGAGCCATTTAGTTTCAGAAGATAAACCAGGACTCCTCCAGGTCTTCTCCTCAAGAATGTTCTCCGTGTTTATACAAGAGAATGTTTCTTTGTATTGTTTACATGGACTGGAGATGTTTTGATATTGTATTACTACTGGAGGAAGATATTATGGTAATTTCTAATCTTATTCAAATATCTCTTTAAATATGTATTATTTATAAATTATGTATTACTTATAAAGGTTTCTGGCCAAATATAAATTATTATGCTATCACATTACTTCTTTTGTTAGTAGTGGAGGAATTCCATTTGGATAATATCAGTCACAGGATAATAAAACATTTGAAGGGTTTTCTAAGGTTGAATTTAAGCAATGTAGCTCTATCAGATTGTTTTTCATTTAAAATGATAAAGTTTACAATTGAAGACTGATTTTCTTCTCCCAATTTTTCAATGATTTTTTTATAGCAAAAAGCCAAAGAAACCCCAAAGAAGGCAAAACAACCGACTGAAACCTTTAACTTTAGCCTATGATGGGGATGCAGACATGTAAAATATAAATTTTCCTGGAAACAAATAGTTTTGGCTTTCTGACTATGTCATAGATATACAGAGGCAACAGCGGTATTCAGACTGCGTGGATTGAAATGCATTTTAACTTCTTAAAGGACTGTCAAAGAGTGAAAATCTTGGTGCCACCAGGGATATTCAAGACAGTGCCACGTAAAAATTCTAGATTTAGTTGAATACATGCTGCATTCTGAGAGTTTGATCTTTCCTGAAATCTACCAACTGAAAAACCACTTTCATCTCTACAAATATGATGGCACAATTGGCCACATAGGTGCCTGATACAAGACCCTGTCTGCAGTGTGAATCCATAGTAACTTTTTAGCATGAAGGGTTAGTACCAAGAGCTCTACAACATTATAATCAAGAATAAGAACATGTATATTCAGTTCAATGATAGACATCATTATGTCAGATTATATACTTGTTAATAAGCAACTTTAATGCTGAATGATAGATTAGCTCTAAGCTGAGCACAAACCTCAGTGGATAAATTCAGCATCTTGGTGGTTGATGGCAGCACTTACTGACCTGCATTTCAGAGGCAAAGACTCTTTTATAAGACATCATTCTTGTCTCTCTCCAAAGTACAAATGCTGGACATGTACTAGTATCTTAGAAGAAAGAGTCCTCAAAGTTCAGTATTTTACAGTGGTTATTACCTGGAAAACTAATTTGCTTGTGTTAATATGTTTCTACTTTGCTAATTTTCAAACTGGTTGCCTGTATCATTTTTGCTATATGGAAGGCACATTTTTGCACTATATTAGTGCAGCATGATAGGCACTTAACCAGTATTGCCATAGAAACTGCCTCTTTTCCTATGGGATGAAGACATCTGGGCCAAGAGTGTCACGGAGACCTTTGCAAGTTCTTGTATCCTGAAGAGAGTAAAGTTCAGTTTGGATGGTGACAGCATGGAATCAGCTACTGCATCAGCTGCAAACACTTTCCCCCCATTGCTGAGGCCATTCTGAAATTGGCAACATGGCAGTATTTAAGTGTGGAAGTCCTAAACCCATTAACCCTCTGAAAGGTGAATCCCTCCAGTTTGGCTTTTAATTGTACTTTAAGGCTGTTTATGACTAGATTTTTATATTTGTTATCTTTGCTATAAAAAAGAAAAGAAAAGAAAAGAAAAAAGGAGCTGGTTGTCTTTTCAATTTTGAGCAGATGGAGAAAATAATGTAGCAGTGATTTTTGTAACCAAAAGAAATCAAAATTATGTCTTGATTTTTCTTTCTCCCTGATTTGCTTTCCCAGGTTTAGATCAAGTGTCTGCCTTATAGGCAGTATTTAGAAATCCGTAGTATTTTGTCTTTCTCACTGATAAAATTTGAAACAGTCTCTTTAATGTATAATTTCCAAAACTGAAATTTTAAAAAGAGAAGAATAAATATTTGGTCCAGGGCTTCATTCAGTATTGAGACCAGTGGTGGCAAGCGTTTTCTGTAAATGGCCGGATAGTAAATTCTTTCAGTCAGGTCTAGGTCACAACTTCTTGACTCTGCCTTTGACACACCCATCACAGTACCCCAGACACAGAAGAAGGGGCATGGACGTGGCTGGGTTCCAGTAACTCCTACAAAAACAATTTACAGGCCATATTTGCGGAGGGGGAGGGGGGGGCGGTCACAGTTTACTGATCTCTGATCTAGAGGCTATTTCAACATGAACCCTCCACTGTGTCATCTTCTGTTTTCATTCATTTACCTTCTGACTGTGATTGGTGTTTAATTTCAAAGGTGAAGATCAGTCATTAGATTTACCACTGTAATATAAATGGCTATATTTTTCACAGATTTAACCCTGGGAATAACATAGCAGAACAATTTCTAACTTGGCAGACTTATTTCATATGAATGGAAAATTCAAAAGGTGCCAACGAAAAGCAATACCATTTTTCAGGCAACATTTACGAAAACAACCTCCAGGGGAGGGGAGGACATTAGATTTTCAGGTCTTTTAAAACTAGCATAAAAAGCTACTTTATCTTAAACAGCTATATTACTAAAAGGTACAGACGATAAGGTATTTTACCTTCATCCCAGAGTTTGAACTCCCCCTGCTGTTCATTAGAGTGTTAGCAAAGATTACAAAAGACATCAAGTCAGGGTGACATTATCACCGAAATGAAAATAATTCTGTATATTTCAATAAGAACTAAATGTGGTAATACTGCGGTATACTGATTTCTTATTCTACATTCACTGTGTTTGTTAGGCAGTGTAAATCATTTCAAAGCTGACAAATGATCAGGAAGATGAGAATTCTACTTTAAACCAAGGAGTTAAAAAAGGGGAAACATGAAAACAAAAATCCATGTTATCTGTTTTATTCAAGAGGAAGGCAAAAAAATGCAATTGTTAATCTTAAGCTGTAATTGTCAAAATAAGTACTCAGGGATCTTCCAGGTAATCCTCAAGTTGATCTCTCTAATAAAACAAACTCCGTTTGTCCAAAATGGTTTATAAAGAATCTTACAGTTATTTGAAGAAGCCAGCTAATAGTCTTATCAAGTGCATGCAACACTTAATTTTGAAATTGTTGATTAGAATAAAGTATTGTTACTACTTATGCTGTACTTAAAATATTGTCATATGTCATTAATTCAGAAGGCAGTTTGACATGCTGCTACCTAGCATATAAAAATTAAATAGATCAAAAATTATAAAATGTTATGAAATGCAAGGTATTTTTATTCACAAATGGTTTACATTTTACAGCATTATATGCATGGAGAAGATTAGGTTCAATATTCCCTAACATTAGGGAACATATTGGAAGTTCATGGTGATCTCTCTTGCTCAAAAAGTAAAAGAAAGGGGATGTATTCCTAGCTGGCTATTTTGGACAAATGGGAGTTTACTATTTTTGTGTTTATAATGTGAAAATTGCCTTACTTTTGTTGCTGGCATGAATTAATAATGAGTTAAATACTTTACTGGCATTTCATCAAAAACCTTATTCTTCCTGTTCATTCTAAGAATTCAGGCAGGGAATACTGTAGTAACTTGTCTGTTGACACCTCTGCCTTACCAAAATGGTGTCTGGCCCCCAAAAGATTTAGAACCACTGTTTTATGAGACTGAAAGTCAGTTTGATTAAAAATAAAAGAAAATATTGGCACAGAATTATACTATTTTGTTAGACTGTTTCAATGTAAGCCATACACAAGTTGTAGCATAACTGATCTTGCTTGAAAAGGATTAATTTATTCATTCATCAATACATTTGCCATATATTTACTTTTTTCAAAGCCTTTTTGAGGATACTACAGTGTGGCTTAAGCCAATTTGAAAAGGAGTGCATAAAAGCATGATTTTAATTATAACAAAGCACAAGTTACTTAAAAAAGGCATGTTTATTGAATTATTACATTGCAAGACACTCTACTAGGCACTGTGAAAAATTAATAATGACTCTTATCGACAAGTATACCTGAAACATTTGAAAGAGGAGAGGTGGACTTAATGAGTGAAGGTAGCACTTAAACACACTGCCCTCCACTCTAGATGTGTTCTCAGTGTTTAATATGCTTCCTCACCTACTCAGTGTATCTGAGGCCCTGCTGTTAAGTGTTTGGTTTTTCCCTACTCTACCGCACATAGGTATCAATGGTTATTAGGACTCTGTACGTTTCAAGAAAAAGTCCTTACTGGAAAATTCTTACAGGAAACATGTAGCACCTCTCACAAATTTCTCTACCTCCTCTAACTCCTTATGTCCTTGGGCATTTGTGATGATTCTCTGCCTGGTCTCTCTCTGTACTCTGCTGTTATGAGAGCTAATCTTGCCTATTTCCTTCAGAACCACCTTCTACTAAATATGCCCAAATTTTTAAAAAGGAAAAAAAATAAAACCTATAGTTCCTTTCTATAGGAGTCAAAATGTCTCTTAAAGTGAATATTTTGATTTAAACAGAAATGTACTGGTGGAAAAAACTTAGGAAAGAGGAAAGGAAAAGATGTGGGAGATTTATGCCAAAAGAGACCTTTTCTTTAAAGATGTCCATTTGTACACTTGCTTCCTTACTACCCCGTGGCTGCCTACACCCCTCACTGCCATCTCGTGTCTTTGTTCACTTCCCATCCTCCTGGACAGTGAGGGAAGCCGGTGCCTCTCAGTAAAGGAGAGCCCACTCTGCACCCAGTGTGGGATTTGGGTGGATTCACAAGAATTGTGCTTCTCACTATTTGTAAATTCCAAACAGTAATTCAAGTAACTTGAATTACCAAATACAAATACATTTCTTATTCTATTTCCCTTCTAAGATTGAGGGTCTTGAAAGGAGAGCAGTTCATGAATGAATCTTTGAGGAATCTTGTCAGAGCATCACCTCTCCTGGCTCTAGTTTAGATGTGAAAGGTAAAACATCTGCCTGTTGTGGTAATACCAGTCCCACCCAGCCCTGCCCTCAGATGGCCGGTCATGGCTGCAGGACAGGATTTCAGACACGTATATTCTGCAATGTGGGCTTAGCCTTCTTTAATAAAAGGTTGTTTGCAGTGTGATATGGTAACTCTGCATCTGGCAGGAACACTGCAGAATGGTTGCGCACACATTATTAAATGAGTAAATCAAAAGAATTAAATTTATTTTATTTTTTTCATACTTCTACCAAGCCAGAGCTTAAAACAGGCAGTAAATGAAGAGTTTTAGTTTGTGGGAGTCATGTTTGCAGTGATCAAAAATCTCTAGTATCTTTAGAATATAATCAAGTGTCAGTTCATTGTTGTGTTTTGTAGTTTCATTTTTAAGCAATAGTTTCTAGATTACCTGCTTGACCTACAATGAAATTTTCCCAACTATTTTTCAGGAATCTATTAGTGTTTATTTTTAGAAAGTAAACATTATAATTCCCTTTCTGGTACTTTTTCCTCCACATTTCTAGCACAGAGATTTGAAGAGATCAGTATCTGTCATTGAAAAATAAAACTTTATTAAATTTGCAATCTTTCTATAATTTATGATCCCATAAATGTGCTTATTTTGGTTAATTTAATTACTTGAATATTTATTTTGTGTTATAAGGAGGCAGCTGTCTAAGAACTTTTTTGTTAATATTACTTTGTAAATTATGTAATGTAATTTTATTTTAAATTATGTACATTTATTTTTTAATGCACAAAATGTCTATGTACAATTAACTACAGATTTGCAAATAATGTCACTAAGCTTTATTCAGTTACAGATGGCATGTGAAGATGTAATATGCTTTTTTACATTTTCATATGTGTTATTTGTAAATATGTTGCTGACAAATATAAACACGGAAATCATTTTCATTCAATTGTGTATCTGTGTTTTAATTTGCATCATTTGCTATTCAAATGTGGGTCAAGAATTTTTTTCAGTGAATACTCAAATCCACTTATTCCTTTTTTGTCCTTTCTCTGGGCCTCTTTCAACAACTCCAATTTAGAAACTCCAAGAGATGCAAACCTTTACTTGGAAGAATGCTAAGGCCACCAGATTAATCATCATGGAAAAGGGACCTCTTTATTTCCAGTTCAGTTCAAAGAGGACACCAGCAAAGGATGGTAAAAAAAAAAAAAAACAAAACTAGAACCGAGTGCAGCACTTTACCTCGGTCAGAGAGCAGGTCTCTCCCTAACCCTTTAGGAGGTTCTACCAATACAAGACGGAAACCCAAAAACCAGGCAGGAGTCACAAATCAGCAAATTCAGGAAAAGATGCATATATTAGAAAAATTAACACTAGAGTAGTTTGCACTTAAAACGTCCTCTGAAATAGCTGTTTGCTAAAATACAAATAAGTAGGGAACTCTTTAAGCTGTTAGTATATGAACCACTCCAAACATGCAGCTAGCTTCCAACGCTTGAAAAAGGTGATTTGCAGCCCCTTTATTTTCTTTATTGTTCATTACAACTGAATCTAAATGAATTTTTTTTAATGTCACCCAGATTTTTTTCTCTAAATACGAGAAATTTACAGTCAAATTGTTCACTCCATTTTTTATTTTGCAGCTCCAATTTGTGTCCTGCAAACAAATATGAGCATGATGGGTTTACATTCTGTATTTGCTTCTTCTGAGTCCCTAGTGATTAATGATTTATTTGATTGAATTCTGAATATATTTTAAAGATAGCCAATATGCACTTCAATTTATAGTTCTCATCAGTATCAGTGTCAAGTTACTATGAAAATCTTTTTTTTTTTTTGCATGGGCAGGCCCCAGGAATCGAGCCTGGGTCTCCATCACGGCAGGTGAGAACTCTGCCTGCTGAGCCACCATGGCCTGCCCTGAAAAGATCTTTGTACAAAAAAAAAAAAAAAAAATGCAGAAATGCAGGTATACTTTCTGTTATTGTACTCTTTTCCTTCCTTTATTTTTTTGGGCGGGGGATGACTTCCTTTTCACCTTCCCAACTTCTTCTATAGCATCTCCCCACCATGGCAATTCAAGGTAACAATCTGATATGTATCCCTCCAACATTTTTCTCCCTCATCAAATAATTCTATAAACATGATGTTGCAGGGAGGAGGGCATGGAAAATAGGCTGAATTTAGTAGACATAATTAAGAAACCACATCATTTTATTTTCTCCTATTACTGTTTTCAAACACTGTAAAATTCTCTTGCCCTCCCCTTGGCAACGTCTACGGCGGAAATCCCATGGCTTTTTGGTCACAAATTTCAGTTATGAAAAAGTCCTATTTCAGGCTGAAATAAAACAGCAATCCCTCATTGTTTCCATTTTCTTGACTACTAGCAAATTTGAGCAACTTTTCAGCCTTTTATATATGGGTTAGCTATTTGGATTTGATCTTCTATTACATACAATTTTCAAATGGCAATTCTGGTGATGCCAGTGTGGTTATTAATTTTATGTCTCTCAACAGATTTTAATTTTTCAATAAATGAAAAAGAGCTTACTGGATTCTGTTTTTCCCGCAATTTATTTTATTTTTCTAAGCAGAGTTGCTCCTATAACACACCCCTGCCATCTCCCTATCCCCCAGCCCATTGTGTGTCTCTGTCCTCACAAGTGCCTACACGTGCTAACCCCTCTCTCGTGCTGAACATGCTCGTTGTCACATGGGAGTGATGAAGCTGGACCCCACGCCTTTTATGACCACTACACGCCTCCCTCAGAGTGGTGCCTTTAGCGTTCCCTCCTACTACAACACGCTGCCCCTTAGTACAGGCACACATGCTCCTGCCCTTCATACAGGGCTCTTCTCAAATGTCACCTCCTCCAAGAAGCCTTCCTTGTTTACCCCTGTACCTGAAGCCTCCTACCCTTCTATATATTTCTTTATGAAATCTGATATTACATGTCTTTTGTCTCTTTTCACTCTCCCACATGTGGTCAATGAGAGCAGGCTCATTTTTGTTTCTTGCCTGGAATCATGTCCAACAAAAACAAAGCACAATGAATTCTTGTTGGATAAAAAAACAAAAGAGGTAGTGAACTGCAGAGTTCAGGGACAAGGCTGGTTAAGGATAAATAGATTAATTACCATGGGGCCACTAGGACTAAGAGATCAACTAATTCATCCAAAGCTTACAGTAGCCAGTACTCCATCATCATGAACACACTTTATATTCATTTCACTTGCCAGAAGTATGTCAACCTAAACACATCAAAGGGAACAGCGTTGTGACATGGACAGAATGGTAACGGTAACAGAGCAGTTGGAGAAATAAAAACAGTAGTGACCAAGACTGGCTCATATGGGAGCGACAGCTGAAGTTCTCCAGTAAGATCCTGGACGGTGGGATTTGGGATATCATATTGAACATGGGTTTTGAAAAAAAAATAATTCTACTATAGCTTACTCCCAGTTTTAAATGCATGGGAAATTCCAGTGGGAGTTGGTGAGGAAGCAGGAGTACCAACCAGAAAATAAGTAAAAAAGGCTGATTAAGAAAAGAGCAATCACAAATTTCTAAGAAGCCCTTCCTGCAGGATACAAAGGCAGACTGACTATCCTATTCTATCTTAAACTAAGTTAATTTACTTTATGGTGTCAGCAATAATCAAATTATATACTATTTTCTTTAAAATAGGAATGAAACGAAAAGAATAGAATAAAGGGACAATCCAAGGTGCTTCCCTAAGCCCCATAAATCAGTTTGGATCAAGAGAGGTACATAATGAGCCACCATGCAAATATATTAACAGATCATTAAAAATCCACTCCTTCTTGATACAATAGTCTTGATTTCCTTGAGATAGAAAAAGAATCTCAAAAGTAGCATGAGCTGATAAATCCAGAAAGTGACAGGGAGGAGGAGAAAGCAAACATCTTACTGGGAGGTGGAGTCTTGTGTCCCAGCCTTTCATAAACACAGTGGTTATAAGTGAAAACTCTGTCAAGCCACATCTCCAGTGACCCTCCAGCTGCTACCCTGCCAACTGAGGTATAACTGTACCTTTTCACAATTTATCTTTATAAAAATGCACTCATTTATAATGTTTATCTGCTGGAAGACTTTTTTACGTTTATTTCTTTTTACTATTTCTTTACCAAAGGGTTACAAGTCTTTTTTTTTCCTTCTGATGGCATTACTTTACTATCTGTAGAGAAAATGAATTTATAAAAATTAAGTCAAGAAGATTGTATCCTGACTGTAGGAGGAGGTACAGTGGGCAGGATTTTGATCTGATACTTACAAAACAGATCCTTATAAATTACAAGAAAGTTTTTGTATACTTATGAAGCCTAATGTACATAGGGAAGAATCCATAGAAAAATCTAATGGAAACCTGTCCTGTAATGAAGCACAAAGAATGACAGTGTGACCCACTATCTGGTAGCGATGATGATATTCCTGCATATTACAAAAAGTTTATGGCAACGTTTGTTCAACAATGAAGACTAAAGAGCCTTTTGATTCAATTCCCTTTAGAATAGGCATCATATTCACTTTCAAAAATCAGCACTCACTTTCTGGAAACATTTAAAGGTGATTATGGAATCATAATCAGAGAGATACAGCAACAACTGGTACATTTTATTACTTATGCTACAACTCCATGCACAGTCCACTGGCCCATAAGTATTTGGAGCAGTAACAACCTCAGACATTTATCATATCCTGCATAGCAGACAGGATGTCCCGATAAATAAGAGTGATTATAAAGTTTGCAGAAAAGGAAACTAAGGAGGTACTATTTCACTTTCTGGAAAGAAATAGGAACAGGGACAGAAGAACAGAGAAGGAAATACAAATGACTCCGACCTTATGAAAAAGATTCTCATGCTCATTAATAGTTAAATAAGTACTAGGTAAAACAAAGTGTCTCAGCAGATGGGAAAATAAAGAATTCATGATTCACTATCTTGGCATGTATATAAGGAAAGATAATTTTTTTTTTCAAGTCAGTGAAAGGCAACATGGACGGTATTCTTTTTTTTTAATTAAAAATGATTATGTTGGGTGGGCCACGGTGGCTCAGTGGCAGAGTTCTTGCCCGCCATGCCGGAGACCCAGGTTCGATTCCCAGTATCTGCCCATGTAAAAAAAAATAAATAAATAACATGTCCTCTGACCTAGTGATTTCACTGCCAGGAACTGAACCTAGCATAGTGATAGATAAACTATAGATCGATCGATCAATAGATAGATAAATGATAAATATATAGATTTAGATAATAAATGATAGGAACAGATGATGGTAACAGATTTTAGATGAGCGAGAATAAATAGCGCATGCATGCGCGTGCGGGTACAGTATAATTGTGGATCTGTGCATGTGGGATAGATTAGCTGGATTATAGACATAAAGCATGTGCACGCTGATACAGTATGAGGATATTCATTATATCATATGTGTTGTAGCAGAACTATGGAAGCAACATAAATGGCCATAAATAGTGAAAGGTTTCAATAAATAAATATGGCACATACATAACACAGAATTCTATACAATATCTTGTCTGTGCCTCTTATATCTGCCTTTAAGTTTTCAGGACTGGTAAATGATAAAAATTAGCAAGGAAACAGCATACACACATATTCACAAAACATTTCTTAATTATGCTTTAAAAGTGGCCCTCACGCTATTTATTTTAAATGTTGTAACCATTGACTGAAATTGAGAATCAAGATTTTTGATGCACAATGAAGCTCAAGAATATTTCCTCTTAATCATGTATCTGTAAAGCCAACTTACAAAAGCAGTTGCAACCGAGGGCCCTTCAGTATAAATTATCAGGAAAAATAATACTAAATACTTGTTATTTTGGAACGGGTATATTCTCTGCCTACATTTCTATCTTCCGAAATAATTTTAAACACACACACACACACGCACAAACTTTGAAATCCTTTAGTTTATTGTTGCTAATGTGAGATTGAACTTTGGAAATGCCAAAGGAATAACAAAAAATAATTATCTTGCATGTTTTAGCAATTGCCTGAAGTTAAATTTAATGAACTGAAAAGAAAGATTTCTGCAACATTAGGGAGAGCAGCTGGGGAAAAAGTTTCCTTTCTGACGTAGTGGTTGGTGCTTACCAGATAAAGAGTGAAATGTTTGCAGCTCATCTGGATTTTAAAATACTGAAAATATCGACTTCAAAGCACAGAATATTAATAATTGACTCTGATTAGATCTCCAGCCTCAATTTTTCAGGCCTCTAAAGTAGGTGAGGAAAAACATCTCCAACAATGTGAATCAGGACTCTGGGGAAAAAAATGGAACAAACATTTATCTAATTGGGTTATTGCTATGCATCTTCCGAAACACCGTTAGTACTTGAGTGTGAAGAGTCAGAAGTACAAACGTGTCAGAAACTTTTATCTTCCATCCAGGGCTGGATAAGGAAGCGGAACAATGTTAGGAGCCCAACATCAGGGGCAGGTATAATGAGAATGTTACTGACCTCATGAAAGGACTTGGTCCTAACACTTCCCAGTTGCTTCACTGATATAACTGCTGACAAACCACATCTATTACATTATAGCGGGAATTGCAGACAGCTGAGAGAATTATCAAACCACTTGGTTAATGAGATGTCTGAAACCTTCTCCCAAATAGATTAAGAGATGTGGTGTAAGTTTCCATGGAATGCAGGCAGCGGCATATGGTCTATAACTCTCTATCCATTAATTCTTTCAGTAACACTTATTGAAAGTTGACTGTGTGACCAGCACCATTTAAAGCTCTGAAGATAGAGCAGAAAAAAAAAAAAAAGATAAGATTCTGTCCTAAAGGAGTAGATATTCAAGCAGGGGAGAGAGATAAATAAGAAAATTATTATGTTGCTTTATGAAAAATGTCGCGGAGAAAAATAAAGTAGGGTAAGGTGAAAGGGAGTGCTAGAGAGGAAGGACAGGCCCCTCTGATATGGGAACATTGGAGCAGAGCTGTGAAGAAGTGAAGAATAAGAGAAAGAGAGTTGCAGGCAGGGAGAAAATGTGCAAAGCCGCCGAGGGGATAATACGCTTTGCTTATTTTTAGAATTGTACCATAAATCTAACAGGAATAGGAGCATTCTGCCTAAGAATAATGGTGGATGGCTCAGTGAGGACACATGCCCCATCGTACCCTTTAGACAGGCAATATCATGATCAGAAGCGCCGTGGAAAAAGAATCTTGACTGAGAAATCTATGATTCTAGTGTTAGAGCCATCCCAACTTTGTATCATTACAGTGAAACATCTCTGCATCTGTTTTATGCCTATCATGATGTTCTCAGAATATTTGGGAAAAATGTTTTAAATGTTAAAAGAAAAGGATTGCAGGTGGTACAATGGTGGCTCAGTGGCAGAATTCTTGCCTGCTGCACCAGAGACCTAGGTTCAATTCCCAGAGCCTGACCATGCCAAAAGAAAAAAGAAATGAGATTGCATCCAGTTAGAAATCTTAGGAATTTGAGAAAGATTTTTTTAAATTATAATACTGAATTTTCTCAATTGAACAAAGAGATTGACACGCACATAACTTCATAAGAAATGTAACAATATGCATCCAAGAGTCTTAAAACATTAATGCCCTTTGGCCATATAATTCCATTTTAGTAATCCCACATAAATAATTCAATGTTGAGAAAGTTTTATGCATATTACTACAACATCACTCATAGTAATTGAAAATGTATAATCAACCTTAGGGGAATGTTAAAGAAAATATGTTTCTTCATATAAAGGGATATTCTGACTTCCAACATTATGTCAAAGAGGAATTTTGATGTGTAAAAGGTTTATAATATTTAATGAAAACAAGCACATAGTAAAAATATACTTTCAGTGCGGCTGCGTATCACATTGGAATGGGTCTTAGTTTGTTAGGGCTGCCATAACAGAATGCCATAAAATGAGTGACTTAAAACAATTCGTCTCACAGTTTTGGAAGATAGGAGTCTGAAATTAAGGGGTCAGCAGGGCCACGCTTCCTCTGAGGTTTGTAGAGCTCTGGCAGTGGCTTACCTGCAGTTATGAATTGTGACATAACTCATTCTCTGCCTTCGTCACATGGCTGTCTTCTCTATCCCTAATTCAGTTTAGTCTCATCTTATCTAATAACATCTTCAAAATCCTATTTGACACATAGGGTCACGTTCACAGGATCAGGGGTTAGGACTTGAACACATCTTGGTGGGGGACACAGTTCCATTCCTAATGGAATCTGTAAGGTACATGGAGAGGGGTGGCCTGTGCTCAAGTCCCTCACTTATCAGCTCAGTGTCTGAGAGCAAGTCACTGACCAACACCCCTATACTCTGATTTCTTTTACTGCATAAGATGAACAGGATAAAACAAGTTCAACCTTCCTCGCAAAGGTAGAACTTGCAAATTTCAATCGCAAATGTAAGAAAATAAAATAATAGGAATGCATTTGATGATATTATAAATCCTGTTATTATTGGTACAATATTACAGTGTTTTTAGAGAGTTTTAAATATTACACTATAGAGTTTGATCTTAGAGTTTTAAGCTGAAATTAAATAATAAACAGAATTTTCAAAGAATCACTTTGGCAGCCATGTAAAAAATGAATGAGAGTGGCAGGCAATGGTGGCACAGTGGCAGAGTTCTCACCTGCCATGCTGGAGACCCAGGTTCGATTACTGGTGGCTGCCATGCAAAAAAAAAAGTGAATGAGAGACTAGTTGGAAGATTACTGCATCGGTGTAGGAAAGATAAAATGAGGGTTGAAGGAAGGAAGGAGTAGTGGACATGAGGAGGATTTCTTCAAGAAACATTAATAAAGTTGTATTGATAAAATTTGGTAACCATTTGGATGAATAAATTAATGGAATGTAACTCCCAGGTACACTACTACTACTACTACTAATAATAATAATAATAATAAAACAGAATAAATGTTGGATTTGGGAGCACTTGTTGAGTTTTAGGTGTCTCTAGAACACCCAACAGGAGATATACAGAGAGAAGATTGCTACACTGGAGTTAAAACTCAGTGGAGGAATTAAAAACTGTGAATGTAAACTTTGCAAGTCATTAGCCCTCAGTAGAGAAACACCAATAATAAATGGGTGAAAACAAGACGAATCTGCAAAGAAGAATGTTTATATAAGAACGAGAGGGGACGAGGAGAAAGTGATAACATGAAAGCCAAGAAGAAGAAAAAGATTGTCAAAATACTGTAGAGTTGGTAAGGTGGGATGAAGATGGGAAAGAAACCTATGAAATTTGACAATTTGATCACTGCTGTCCTTTGTCAGAGCAGGGTCAGTGGAGTAGTGGGTAAAGCAGTTTCTGGAAGAACAAGTTGGAGGTGAAGAGTGAATACACTTTATAAATTCTTCTACTGAGGTTATTGGCTAAAAGGACACATAGGACATTCTGATAAATAAATGAAATATATAGTAGAGCAATAAAAATATAAGTGACATGGTATGGAAGATAGAAGAAAACAGTTACAATTGAAGATAATATATTTTAAGTGCACCACATGCACTGAACTAAGAACTTAGCAGGCATCATTATTTCATGTTCAAATCCACTAACTGAGGTAAGTAATATCCTATCATCTTTAAAATGACAATATTGAGACTTGGATGACAAAGCGGGCATGTGAACTCAGACAGTCAGCTTCCAGAGACCAACCTCTTAATCAGTGGCCTTTGCCTCATTATAAATTTATTGAGCTGAAATCTGCAGCTTTAAAATGTCAAGTGAGTCTAGTTTCTCTTCCAGAACTACAGGGAATAATCATAATTCTCTTTCCACATTACTAATCTTTAAATATTTAAACAAAGCTCCCATGTTACTCTATACTCCTTTCAAGCAAAACATCTCAATTCTATCACCATTCCTCAGACAGCATTCACTTCTGTTTAAGCTTACCTCTTACAAAAAGATTTTTGAGGCTCACAGACTTCTTACCACCCCAGAAGAATGCAGGCATTCTTTATCATATTCTTCTTCTTAGGATAAAATGCCCAGAACGGAAAATAACACAAACCACATGAAGTCAAACCTTCGTTGTTCAAGATGCTATGCAACATTAAAGGCATGTTAAGTGTATATTCACTT
This sequence comes from Myrmecophaga tridactyla, assembly GCA_004026745.1. Classification (NCBI taxonomy): domain Eukaryota; kingdom Metazoa; phylum Chordata; class Mammalia; order Pilosa; family Myrmecophagidae; genus Myrmecophaga; species Myrmecophaga tridactyla. Next base: position 67,048 of record PVIY010003669.1, read on the forward strand.
CTGTAGGGTCATAGTGTTCTTTTCAACATCTAAAACTTTTAAATCATTATATTCCCAGGAAGTAGAGTAGCAAATTCTTTTCTATCCTGCACTTACAGAGTTCACTAATTTTAATTGATGTGCAATCACTTACATTTATCTCTATTACATAAATTAAGTTTTAATTCATTGTCTGACTTTTGAGAAATTTTGGAGACTTGTCTATAATCCAATGCATTATCTCTCATTTTTTGCCCTCTGTGGATTTAAAAAACACATTTCTATGTCTTCATTCAATATATTCATAACATTAGAATAGGAAACTGATCCTGACTATTCCCCAGAGACTGTATTACATTCATTCACTCATTAATTATAGAGTCAAGCCAATTAATTTCTACCAGAAATGTTATTTCAAAAATGTGACTTTACACCAACATTGGATGTATTTTTTTCACCCATCCATTAATTAACAAGCCACATGCTAGACTCTAAAGACTTCGTGATTAAAAAACATGATCCTTGCTTCTAATGGGGTTCAAGATCCACTGAGAACTTGTCAAGAGAAAGGTTACTTGAACAGAATAAAGGAATGGATTTACCAAACTGTTAACACTTACTGTCAAAAATAAAGAAAACTGATGAAATAGTCATTTATGAAAAAGGAAATTGGGAATATCAAAAGAGTCAAAAATTGTAACAAGAGTTAAAAAATATTTTTCCCCAATACTGGCAAATAGTAGGCAAAGTGATAAAAATCAGAATTTTATGAAATTATATCAATTAAAATTGATAATTGCCTAAGGTAAAGAAAATGCCAAGACTACTTCCACTTACTAATTATGTAACTTACAATCACCACCTGAGAAAATAAAGGCAGTTTTCTTCCTTTGATTTGGAAGGACTCTGTTATGGATTGAACTGTCTCCCTAAACAGATATGTTCAAGTCCTAATCCCTGGACTGTGAACTTATTATAAATAGGTTTGTTTCAGGTGGAATTAGTTAAATTAAGATGATATCATAGTGAACCCCTAATCCAAGATGACTGTTGTTATATAAGAAGGGGAAATTTGGATACACAGACAGACACTGGGGAGAAGGCCATGTAAAGACAGAGGAGGCAAAGTGATGTGTCTACAAGCCAAGGAATGCCAGCAAACACCAGGTGCTAAAAGAGACACAGAAAGTTCCAGATGGAGCATGGCTTTGCTGACACCTTGATTTCAGACTTCTAACCTCCAGAACTGAGACAAATTTCTATTGTTTTAAGTCATGTAATTTTGGGGGCTTATTAATGGCAGCCCTAGGAAACTAAGATAGACTCCAGCCACTCCTCTCCTTTAGTAAGGATTCTTCCTGTTCCAAATCACACCCATACCAATTCAAGACCAAACTGAATAAGGAAAAAAGACATTAACCCCTCACCCCATCCAGACAGCCAAGGAGAGTCTCCAAAGAAGAAGAGCACCTCCTTTTAGACACTATTTAGAACACTTTATGGTTTCATGGAATTATTCTAGACCTCTGCTAGGTTTTGTGTAGCTATGAAACAACTGTGACAGACCAAAGTGAAAGGTAAGGGGGCAAGGCATAGTGAGAAGCCTAAGCATCTGATGAAGAGCTCCGTCTGGATGCTCAAAATATTAATGTGGCATCTGTGCAATTCTTGAGGAGACTCCTGCGAGAACAGGAGTCCCATATACTCAGATGTCATCTTATGAAAGAAGTAGGAAGAAAAAGAGACTATTTATAGACTGAGATTTACTATACAAGAAAACCTGAAGATTGCTTAAGGGACTATTAAGAGTACATTTTAACAGATTATATTTTATAATATATAAAATTTTATAATATATAAAATATAACAGATTATATTTTAAACTTGATAGTTTGAAAAGTTAATTTTCTCCCTTTAATCAGGATGTGAGTTTCAAGAAGAAGATCAGTGTCATCATAAACAAATAAAGATAATGGGAGTTTAATAAATTCTACTCTTTACTGAACAGTTTGAGTACTTTATTTATATATTAATATCTGGCTCCCTTGATTCCTGACTGGTAGCTTAAAATTTAGCCATAGTAGTCAATTGTTAAAGCTTCCCTTTGTCAAATTCTCTCATGAAAATGTACTCGAAAAGAAGGCTCTTTAGCTGTATTGCCTGAAATAAAATTTTAGATCTGCCACATACAAGCTATGTGACCTTGATGAAATTGCATAAACTTCACGTGTTTCTGCTTTCTTCTTTTTAAAATCTAGATAAAATCAATACCCTCTCTTTGGTTAATTAAAGGTGGCAGTCAATTCTTTGCAACCACAGTTACGTCCTGGCCCTTTAAATTGGACAGACTCTATGACTTCTTAACAAACAGAATGTAGAAATCATGCTGTGTTGAAGGGGCTCATGGCGTCTACTTCCTTTGTCTTAAAAACTGGTTCTTGGAATCTAGCCACCACCCTGTAAAAGAGCTCAGGTAGCTGCCTGGAGTGGCCCACGTGGAATGGAACTAAGTCCCCCAAACAATGACATAAGCTGAGCTCCCAGCCAATAGCCAGCACCAACCTACCAGACAGGATAAGTGAACAATCTGAAAAGTTGAAACACCCCACCTTTCATTATTGAGAGCAGAGTCGAGCTGGCCCCACCAAATTCTAGCCATATCACAGGTCTGTGAGCCAAATAAATGACTGTTGCTTCTGTTGCTTAAGCCACTAAGTTTTGTGTAGTTTGTTACTCAGCCATTGACAACCAGAGCAGAATTCAGTACATAGAAGTTAAGAAAATGTAAAACATGTGGTATTGGTTTTGATACCAAGCAGCTGGTGGAAGCTGCAAGGACCTCAGGGAAGATTGCTCATGAAAACTGAAAAGGTCTTCCCTACCTTTGGGAAATTGTAGAGCTTGGAAATCATGTTAGGACAATTACTCACTCCCAAGTTTGTGAAGTGTAAAAGTTTTAAAGTATACAAAATTTAAGAAAAAGAGATCAATTACACTAGAATGCAATTAGCTGCTTTTCCAATTTAAAAAGGTTGTAAAATGGGATCTCTATCAAGAAATTCAAGTTGAAATTAATTAATATTGGTACAAAAATGGCTGGGAAGATTTGCCAAATAACAGTGTATCTCCCAGAGTTTTTCTCTACTGATAGGACTATAAAACATGTGCTTAAACAACAGCAGGAAGGAGACGGTCTATATTTAAAACACACTTGGCAGTAGAGTTAAACTTGTAAGTTCTGAGGTTATGTCAATCAGCTGAGGTCGCTCTAGGGAAAACTCTGACAAGAAGCCTGGAGATGAGCAGGTAGACCTCCGTATTCATTGGTGTGCTTTCATCTGCCAGTAACCCTGACTCAAACTGATTAAGCAGTGAAGCCATGTGTTATATGCAAAAGGGAGACTAGAGACTGTGGCAGGGTTGATTAGTTCACTGGCTGTCACGTCATCAAGGATCTAGGTTCTTGGTGTCTTATATTCTCTGTGTTACATCTCATGGGTGAAACTTTAGTCACATGATCACAGCCAGTCACAAGGGAGACTAGGAAATATGGTCTCTAGTTGATTAGTCATGTATTCAGGAAGAAGGGAAAAAGACATTTGGAGGTATAACTACAACTGGGCACAAAAAGTTTTTATGGGTGGCAAACAATACTGACCTCAGCATCTATTTACATTGTAAGCCAAACAGAAATACTGCTCTCCAGTGTTAACAGAGTCAGAAACATGGGACAATTGAAATTATAGGTGAACAGGGCAGAAACAGATGCATTGGAACTATCCCTTTAGCAGGTCTCAGTCAGTAAGAAAGAGTACACAGGACTACTACCCAGCCAGGAATCCCTTATATGATATCAGGTAGATCCATAAATGCCAATGTCACATATCCTCAGCCTAGTGGTATAAAAGTAATATGCTCTGCCCTAGAGGTTACCCATTCCACATGGGCCATACTAACCAAATTTTGAGTAGATTTCATGGAAGAACCAGGGAAACCACCCAGAACACTGTCCATTTCCTTTTTAGTTTACCTAGTTATTTCCACTGATTGTGGGGGTGAAACAACCTAAGCTGAGAGAAAATGACCATTCTTCAAACCAAGACCTTGGGCGATCTGGCCTCTCCCACCAGCACAATGTTCTCCATCCATCCAAACGTCAGTGTTACCCACTCTCAACTTGAAGCAAAATGGCAGGAGCATTCAGTGAAGGAGAAGAAAAGCAAGTAATGTCCAGATCCTGAGAAGTCTTCACAGCCTCGCTTCTGAATGAGTTAGCTTCTCTACTTAGAGCAACTACACAAAGCTGCTACTTTGCATTCCATCATCAAATAAAGCCTGTTTTGGATTATTTTGCATTTGGATTATTTGTACTATCATTTTTTCTAAGTTAGTGGTTGGTTTCAAAACATATCTTTTGAGATGTTATGTGAGATTGTCTACATCTAGATTTCTTAGCTATGAAAACTCATTGTCTATTTCCCTAAAGAAATAATGATTGCTTTGCTTTAAATCATTAACAGAAGACTTAGAAACCCCAACACTCTCCAAAAGAGCCATATACAGGCCCTCCTGATTGTTAGCGTCTGTGCCTGGTCCTTAGTAAAGTAATAGGATTGAGAGAGCCTTGCATTTATTATTATACACACGTTTACTATTATATCTTGATTTGCTTCTCAGGCAACAAAATTCCCTTATAATAAAGCTAGCCAGCCATATTCTCATTCTCTTTCTCTCTCTCCCTCTCTCTCTCTCACACTCACACACACACACACACACACACACACACACACACACAGAGTTCCATAGATGTTTCATGTTTAGACAGATTGATATCAAATGTGTTTTAAGACAATGGTAAATCCCTGAGGGTCTTAATACTAAAGTGTGTTATAGGTGTCAGACAACTTTAAGCAAATTAGTTATTATACAACACTGAACTTCAAATACCTGAACACAGAGGGTCAGAGGGCAGGGCACGCATTTTTAAATTTGGGGGGGAGGGGTGGAGAGGAAGGGGTGCATCGTGCACATAATACACCAAAATTGTTCAGAATGAACTCTAAACAGTCATACAAGACAATACAGCAGGTGAGATTTCTTTTCTTGCTGCTTTAAACTTATAGCTAAACATGACACCAGGTTTCCCCCTGCTGCTCTCTAAAAGTTCCAGTCTATGGCCGACAACGTGACGGTATACAAAGGCAGGTCCTCCAACAAAACACAGCCTCGTCATCCTGTAACTTCCAAATGAAGTCACTTTACCTTCAAGGCCCAAGTGAACATGCTTGAGCTACCACCAAGACAGTCAGAAATTAATCCCCACTATGCTGTCTCACATAGTTTAAAAGCGCATCCCTCATATTATTTAGTTCCAGCTTCTTTATCATGCCACTTTGCTGCTGCCTCCTCAGCTTATGACCATAGGGATTTTGGGTCCTTCTGAGGCCAGTGGGTACTTCTGAGCCGCCTACTGTCCATGAATTTTCCTCTGATGGCATACAGAACAAGATAAAGTTCAGGCTATTCGTGCCCACACAGCACCCTTCCGCCTCTGTCTCCTGGTTAAAGGGACTAAAGGAGACAGACATGTGTGATCTCACAGAGCGCTCAGGACAGGGGATTATGGGAACAATGCACAGTGCTGAATGGAGTGTGAGTGTGGTGGAAAGGAGAAGCTTAGAGTCATGGACGTCACCAGAAGGAAAGTTGGAGGTTAAAACATGGGAATGTATAACAGAGTGAAGTTTGTGGGGGACAATGCCTGCACAAACATAAAAAAAAGATCTTTCAAGAACTAGAACAAATATACAACACTATTATGAGATGCTAATAATAGAGGGGTATATAGGAGAACTCTACCTATCGAAAACAATGGACTATAGTTGACAGTAATATTTAAATACTCTTTCATCAACAGTTCCAAGTGAACTACACCAAAACTATGGGTCAATAATAGGGAACAATAAAGAGTATGGGAGGATTTTGGCTTTCTTGTTAATTTTTATTTCTTTTCTGATGTAATGAAAATGTTCTAAAATTGATCAGGGGGTTGTATGTACAACTACATGGTGACTCTATGAGTCAATGAGTGGATACTTCAGATGGTTTGCATGGTGTGTGAATAAATCTCAATGAAACTGCATTTAAAAAATAAAATAAAAGGCTTAAAATATATTTTAGAAAAAGGGTATAATTTGTTTCTCTAATATGAGTGTTGAGATCCAGGTAGCATTCAGTCAGTCTCCCATGGAGTTTTTCTCTGTGTTATAAAGGTAGACCGGGCATAGGAATCTTCCCAGTGTTAAATGTCCCTGCGGTTCAGACCTGAAGGACTCGGAAGATTGTGCCCTCACAGGTAAGTGACCACGCAGAGGAGACACAAGGAGTGGCACAGCAATGGCCAGTTGGTAGAGGGTCATGGTGCTTCTACCGCTGTAAGACAGTTTCACAATATTAGGTGAAGTCACCAAACACTAAGCAATTCCTCCTTTGACCGTTGCTAACACTGGGCTTCCAGAGAATGGAAAGTACACTCAGCCTGTGACTCCATCCCAAGAGCAGAACTTCATTAATTATCCTTTGAAAAGATTAATTTCAATTAAATAAAAACTAAACCGTAGGCATTATTAAAGATGTTATCATCTACGTAAATTAATATAATGGAGAGAATGTTGTCGTAAATCTAGAATAGCTATTCTTCTTGACTATGGTGCTATGAATTGAAAAAAACCAAGATAAATTCCCACCTGTATTTAGAAGTTCTTATTAATTAAATAGGAACCAGATCTAACCAGTAAGTCTACAAATTCCAAAGTGAGAAATTCTACAATTGTTTAATATCAAAAAATTCCAAATCTGATATTGTAACTTTAAAAAATAACTGTGTGATTTCAAAATTTGAAGTCAATTTAGTTCTAAGTCTTTTCCCATAGAGATAGACTTAGTAAGAATAGCTGTAAATATTTTAATTTTTTTTTGAAATTTAAAATCTCCCAGTTATACTCATATAAATACTTAGTCCAGAGATTCTTTGATGTCTTGATTGAATTTTGGGGCTTGTTCTTTTCCTAGGAGGAAAGGGAAGGGGAAGAGAGGGGAGTGAACAGGAAGGGAAAGGAAGAAATACCCGTGGCTGAAGAGAGGCAAAACCCCAAAGTCTGGTGTGATGCTGGTTTTGTCATTTATTAGCCACGGTGACTTTAAGCAAGTCATCTGACCATAGCCTCATGTATAAAACTAGGAATACGACCTCCTGCCTGGTCTACTTCACAGGCCAGAGGCCAGAGTGAGGATCAAATGAATGAACTGCATGAAAGCACTTTGTAAATGATAAAGTATCATGCAAATACAGGCTATTATTATCATTCTGCTAGGCGAGGTGTTTAAACTGCTCATTGCCTATTTGTAATTAGGATCACAAGAAGAAACATTTCCAGGTTGGAGTATATTGAGCTATATCCTTGGAATTCAGAGTGTGGTGCATTGAATCTTGAAATTCTTCAGCCCTCACACAAAGCCTTCCAGGAGAGAAAAAGAACAATCTTTTAAAGTAAAAAAAAAAAAAAAAAGTGTTCTTTAACATGTCTATGGCATACATGGACTTGAGAATATTTTTTGTTTAGTGGATAAAACTTAACAAATTTGGCCCACTCTAGCTTTATGTCTTCCAGATCTATTCTTTATCTTGCTTTAGGGGTGCTTAAGAGGAACAGTGTACTCTCCAGTGGTTTTTGACTGTATGTCAAGATATCTTCTTCAAGGTGCTACATGGAAGGATTGAAATTGATGAGGGCCCAGTTCAGTCACTAGAATTTAAGACACATGCCCCAAAATTGTTGTTACATCATAATTACATGGAATCTTGAATAGAGCGCGAGAGCTTATTGGTTTGTACAGGTTAGTGTGATGCACCAATATATCCCAGAGTAATTTGGGCAGAGAATAAAAATTATTTGCAGAGTCCCCTTGGGGGACTGGGGAAAAAGGAGGAAATATTAGACTTCCCCATCTGGGGAATTCCTGATATTCTCACAAGTAGCGGCGGCAACCAATCCAATAACTGAGCCCCCAATCTTGGGTTTGCCCCTATGAAACTTATTTCTGCAAAGGAGAAGCTAAGCCTACTTTTAATTATGCCTAAGAGTCACCCCCAGAGAACCTCTTTTGTTGCTCATGTGGCCTCTCTCTAAGCCAACTCAGCAGGTAAACGTCACTGCCCTCATGTGGGACTCAACTCCCAAGGGTGTATATTTTCCTGATAACATGGGACATGACTTCTGGGATGAGCTGGGACCCAGCATCAAGGAATTGAGAAAGCCTTCTAGACCTAAAGGAGGAAGAGAGAAATGAGACAAAATAAAGTTTCAGTGACTGAGAGATTTCAAACAGAGTCTAGAGATTATCCTGGAGGTTATTCTCATGCATTATATAGATCTCCCTTTTTAGTTTATGGTATATTGGAGTGGCTAGAGGGAAGTACCTGAAATTGTTGAACCATGATCCAGTAGCCTTGATTCTTGAAGACGATTGTATAACTATATAGCTTTTACAACGTGACTGTGTGATCGTGTAAACCTTGTGTCTGATGCTTCATTTACCCAGGGTATAGACAAATAAGTAAAAAAATAAAAATAAATGATAGGGGAGGATAAGAGATACAAAATATTGGGTAGATTAAAATACTTGTGGTCAATGAGAAGGAGGGGTAAGTGGTATGGAATGTAGGAGTTTTTTCTTTTTTCTCTTTATTTTTTTTTCTGGAGTGACACTGAGTGTTCTAAAAATGGTCATGATGATGAATACACAATTATGTGATGATATAATGAGCCATTGATTGTTTTCTACAGATGGACTGTTTGTGAAAGTTTCTCAATAAAAATATTTTTAAAAATTGTTGTCAAAGTTCCACAGAACATGAAAAGTTATCCAAAAAATGCATTCCATGTCAAGATTGTCCAAAATGTATATTTTGAGCTCCTTTTCTCTGAAACAAAACCACTATATTGTAAAATGTGTTCACATATGTAATAGAATCAATTGGCTTAATCATTCTTAAATCTTAGTTGCCTGAATTTCTACAAATTATAACTTTGCACTTAAAACATCAAGAGCTTCTTTAAAGAACTGCAACATCACAATTAGTATTACTACCTCCAAATATTTGGTATGCACATTTTCCAAATTCCATACCCTTTAAGAGCTAGATGATTCAGAATTTCAAGAAGTATTTCACAGGGTAAGGCTGACAGTCAAATGTAAGAATCAGTAGATAGATTTTCTTTAGGGTAGACATAGCTGAGTCAACTTCTATTTAATATTACGGACAGCCATCAAATTTCTCTTTAACAAGATTGTTTTCATGAAGGTTTCTCATGAGAAAAAGCTATGGAATTAATTTACTTCTGCCGTCGTGATTGACTGCAGAGCAGTTGTCAGGCAACTGAAGTGTCTCCCAATCTTCATCACAAATTACTCTAAGTGGTTTTGAAGATAAACTTTGCTGAGCTGATTTTTACCTAGCAGTTTTGACAGGAAAATGTGCAGTTGATTCAAATGAGAAACAAAGGGACCTTTTCGGGGTCTTCATAATCAAACTGTCATGCTGCCTTTGTTTGTCGTGTTCTAGAAGCTGTGCACAGATCAGGTATATGCAGAAAATCAGAAGCCTGTTATATGCATGGTTCTTGTGGAACTCACGATTCAAGCAGCATGAAGCTTAGCTTGTCTACAACAAAGGACTGCAAGTAAAAGCCATGGCAGGATTTCATAAACTGTTTATAAAAATTAATCTCTGTGGTATGGAAATAAATATTTTCAATATAGTGAACAACACAATTGCCTGGATCATGAGAAGCTTGTATAATAAGTATTTTGAAGTAAAGACAAAAGGCATAAAGTTTGAGGGAAAAAACATCCATGAGATAGATCTTTTTCACCTTGTGTTGTTTTGATTTTAATTTATAGAGCTATGGGTGCTTCTTAACAATGGCTTTTTATTGTGGACTGGAAAAGGAAAATTGATTGACAACTCATATATAATGAATCATAACATTCCATCAACAAATGAAGTAAGAGGGATGCCCTGAATGACAGGCAGGGGACATAAACTAGAAGCAGCCTAGGCCCTTTGTGCACAAAGTGGACTTTACTTGCTACCAGAGAACAGAAACAACTGGGCAAAGCAGCTATCCAGAGGATGTGGGGACAGAGCACACTGGCAAAGAAAGATATTGCCTATTGTCATAGTTATTGAGTACTCTGTGCCAGGTACTGTATGTACTGGGTGCTGGGATATAATAAATAATATTGGGTCTCTTCTCTCAAAGAGCTCAGAGTATAGTAGAAGAAGAAACAAAGTAAACACAGCATATAAAAATTCATGGAACACTGCTAGAGCAGAGCTTAGAAGAAATTTTATGGTTTGAATGTTCGTATTAAAAAATAATAAGAGATTATGGACAATGATATATATAAACTGTCACCATAAGAAGGCGAAAAACAAAAAGAGTAAACTAAACCCTAAGTAAGGTAAAATAAATGTAAAGAAATAGAGCAGAAATCAATAAGACAGAAAAAGGACAAATGATAGAGAAAATCAGTAAAATCAAAAGATAATTCTTTAGAAAGATCAAGGAAAGTAATTAAAGCCTAGCAAGATTGATAAAAATTAAAAATAAAAAAGAGAGAGAGGAAAATACAAATTATACTTGTCAGGGATGAAAATGAGACCTCATCACATTATCCTGCGAATATTAAAAAGATAATCAGGGACTATTGTGAACATTACGCCAATAAACTCAACAACTTAAATTACAATGAATGTATTCTTTGAATGGAAAATAGCACCAAAGCTGATAGGAGAAGAAATGAAAAATTTAAATATCCCTCTATTTATTAATGAAATTGATTTCATAACATAAAACATTCCCACAAGAAAAACTCCAGGCCCAAATCACTTTGTCAGTGAATTTTATCAAATATTTAAGGAAGAAATAAAACCAATATTATACTAATCCTCTCAAAAGATATATGAGAACAGGATGCCTCCTAACTACTTTTTACCAGGCCAGCTTAAACTCATATCAAAACCTGAGAAAAAGTTTAAAGTAAAGAAAGTAGAAGATCGTTATCAACAGGAAATTTTACGAAGTCATCTCATCAGATTCAGTAAAAGCAGTGAGCAAAATTCAAAACCTATGAATCATGAAAACGTTTCATCAAACTAAGAATACAAGGAAACATCCTCAAACTGTTAAAGGGCATTTACAAAAAATTTACAATTAACAGCATATTAGTTGTGAATAGTTTCTCCCTGAGATACAGTAGAAAATAAGGATTCCTGCTTTCTCCACATGCACTGAACATTGGACTATATATCCTAAGCCTAATAATAACGCAAGAAAAAAACACATAAATATCAGTAAGGAAGAAGTAAAAGTCTCCCTATGTGTAGATAAGATTGTTTGCACAGAAAATTCCAGGGAATCAGGAAAACCACCACAATAGGTGACTATAACAAGGATACAAGATACAAGGTCAGTAATAAAAGTTCATTGTATTTCTATACACAAACAACAAACAAATGGAAATGAAGATTTAAAGTCATATCATTTATATCCAGGGGTGAAAGTCTCCCTAGTAACATGGGAAATGATTCCCAGGGATGAGTCTGGCACAGTGGGATCAACAATGCCATCCTGACCAAAAGGGGGAAAGAGGTGTATTAAAGTATCAGTGGCTGAGAGAGTTCAAATAGAGTTGAGAGGTTACTCTGGAGGTCACTCTTACGCAAGCTTCACTTCTAAGATTTTTAGAATTCACTTAGCAATTCACATTGCTATATAACATAACTTGCCAAACCTCAACCAAAACCATTCCAATCATTCTTAAAGAACATCTAGGGCAATATATAAGATTCTACAAGGTTCCTTGCACTAAGGTAACATTCCAGAAACCTATAACTTCCAGATGGGTCCCTGGACCAGATAAGTGCTGAAACCTAGAGGGGCCAACCTCTCCAGAACATCAGATAGTTCCATCTCCCTAACCCATATTAGTGACAGACCCATCCAACATGAAAAAGAGTGGCCATAGCCCAAATACCCCTAAAGAGTGGGAGAAAGGTCAAGGTGATGGTGGAGTAATACAAAGATGGCAGAGTTTAACAAACAAATGTGATTGTCAAATCAATAAATTGATATTTCTTTTAGTCTCCAGTATCTTAGAACAGCTTGAAGTAAAACCTTAAAATTATGGAACTGTAACTTAATTTCCAAACTCTGAAATCTGTTCTACAAGTTATTGTGCTGTGCTTTGTAATTTATTGCTTTTTTATATATATTTAATTTCACAAAAAAAGAAAAATGAGTCAATTGTGATGAAAAAAAATATTTATTCCTTCTAGCCTCCTATGTTCCGCAGTAGCTAGAAGGAAAAATTGGAGATGATGGTATGGTAGCCCATGACAAACTCTGGTATCTGTCCTGTAATTGCTTGTGAAGAGTGCTTTGAAAACTACTGCTTCTTTCTTTCTTTGCTTTGTATACATGTTATATTATACAATTTAAAAAGTTAAAAAAAAAAAACCATATCATTTATAATAACACTGATAAAATGAAATATTTAGAGATAAATTTAATGAAAGTTGTGCAAGACCTCCACACTGAAAACTACAAAGAATCACCATGGGAAATTTTTAAATCTCAAAATATAGGGAGAGATCTATTACGTTATATTTACAGATTGGAAGAGTCAGCATTACTCATTACAATGTTAATTCTCTCCAAAGTGATTTATAAAGTCAAAGCAATATCAATTAAAATCCCAGAGATCATTTTTGTAGAAATTTATAAGCTAATTCTAAAATCAGTATGGCAATACAAAAACCTAAAACCATCAAAACAATCCTGAAAAATAAAAAAATCAAAGATTTATACTACCTGATTTCAAGACTTACTTGAAGTGAGATATCAGCATATGGTCATACAAACTATATAGCCCATAAATAGGCCCATGAATGCAGGGTTGTTATATTTTCGAAAAAGCCACCAAAGAGTCAACAGGGAAATAAATCTTTTCAACAAGTGGTCTTGAGAGAATTGGATATTCAAATAGACAAAAACGAATGCTGACTTCTACCTCACACACTGTACATGACAATTAATCTTTAATGGTTCATAGATGTAAACATAAAAGCTAAAATTATAAAACTTGTGGGTGAAAACATGAAAGAATAACTCTGCAACCTTGGAGTATGCAAAAATCTATTAGGGCAAAGAAGTCACTAACCATAAAAGAAAATATTAATGTAGTAAAAATTAAGACCTCTGCTCATTAGAAGACACTATCAAGAAAATGAACTGGAAAGCCATAGACTAGGAGAAGTAACTTATAAATATATTTTTATATCTAAATATATATGACAAAACACTGGTTCCAAAATATACAGGTACTGCTTATAATGCATTGAAAAGGAAAACAGTGCACTTAAAGGGAAATGGGCAAAAGAGAGGGATAGATCTTCACAAAAGGAAGATGTAAAACTAGCCAATAAGCTCATGAAAAGGTGCTCAACATAAGACATTAGGAAAGTGCAAAAACATAACTATTAGAAAGCCTAAAATTAAAAAAAAGGAGATTGACAGCCTAAAACATTAGTGAAGATGCAGAGCAATGGAAACTTTCATTCATGAGACTATAAAATGGTTCATCCACTTTGGAAACTGCAGTTTTACTAAGGTAGCAAAAGCATCTATCCTATGACCTATTGATCTTCATCTATTTATTCACCCAGAGAAATGAAAATGTATGTCCACAAAAAGACAAGATTATTCATGATAGTGAAAAACTGGAAATAATCCAAGCGTCCACCAATAGAAGCATGGATAAACAAACACTGGCTTGTATTACACCAAGGAATACTACTTAGCAAGGGAAAAGGATGGTCTTCTGAAGCAGGCAATCACAAGAATGAATCTTAAAAACATAATCTAAGCAAAAAAATTTCAGAAACAAAAGAGCCCCATACTGTATGACTCCATTCACATAAAATTCTAGAACAGGAAAAACTTAATATAGAATCAGAAATACAGTGAGGCAGAGATTAATTAGGAAGGGGCATAAAGGAACTTTTTTAAGTAATGGAAGTGAATTGTATCTTGATGGGAGTGTGTCATCTAGAAATTTATACTGACCAAACTTATTTTAAGTGTACACTTAAAATATGTACACTGCTCTGTATATGACTTTTACATCGTTAAAAATGCCTCAAATAAGAATGGTAAATGTTAATATTTGTTCAGTTTAAATAATGGGTATACAAACATATTTAATAATCTCTTTAGGTATTTCCCTACATTTTTTAAATAATACATAACTTTTTTTTCTTTATTACAGAAGTTGTAAGTTTACAGAACAATCACGGGTAAATACAGGATTCCCATACCCACAACACCTTGCATTGTTACACATTTTTATAATTGTACTATTAACTAATCCTCATGGTTTGACTTAAGGTTCACTGTTTGTATAGCATAGTTCCATGGATTTTTTTATTCTGTTACCATATATACAACCTAACATTTCTCCTTTTAATCACATTCAGATATATATATTTCATCTGTGTTAACTGCATTCACAATGTTGGGCCACCACTACCACCACCCATTTCCAAAACATTTCTGTCATTCCAAATAGGAACCCTGTACATTTTAAGCCCTAACTTCCCATCCTCTGGTGACCGATATTCTAGATTTAACTCAATGCGTTTGCTCATTCTAATTGTTTTAAATCAGTGAGATCATGCAATATTTATACTTTTGTGTCTTGAAAATGAGGGAGAAAAAGCAACTAACAGATTTTCAGTATTGATCCTGAAAACTTGTTTTCCAGCAGCTGCTGATAGACTTGAGCAAGCACAAGTGAACGCTGGATGCCTGAAGGGTGGTGGAAGCTGAAGCAGGAAGTGCCATGGAAAGCTTGGAAAAAGCACACTTTGTTACTTCTTGTGTTGGCAACAGACTGAGAACTTGTTCAAGTTTCATAGTTTCAGATCTTGTGTGCGAAAGAGACATTAATCTCTGACTCCATTAAACACACTTTATAGTTTTCTAAATCTCATAGCCAACAGCTGCAGGATAAATAAAACCTATAAAACAATCATTTGTTGAAAATCAGCTACAAGAAGTAATCTTTTTAAAGAATTCAGTTTTAGATGCTATATTAATATTTCTCCTCAAATAAATACTGATGTCATGTAAAATGTGAATATGGACATATACCACAGCCATTCTGTTTTGCTTTAACCAATAGATGTGTCCCAAAACAATATTATTTTGTAATAAGAATTCTACAAACTCATTATTTTTCTTTCAACACTTTACTGAATTAAAATAAAATGGCACAAACAAACAAAATTTGTTATATTATTATTTCAGAGTTACATCATTTCCTCTGAACAAGTATAATTGTCTCAAGCTTCTAGCACTTATAGTGTCTCTGCCCCCAGTATGATTCATAACCCAATTCTGAGTGGACACACTCTGGGTTTCCTGTCCTGCCCCTCCTTTCCAGTCTGGCCTCTGGCCTCCATTCAGGTGTGTTTTGCAGCGCTTTCTCAATGGCACACTCACTAAGGGGCCACAGTGATAGGGTCTGGGGTGGGAGACTGCTCACCTAGGGGACACATAAGGAACTGCAGTCTATGGGTCCGGGGTGGAACTGGAATGCAGAATTGATTCATTCTGTTGCTTTAGTGATTGGAACAGTAACATGTTGTCTTGCTTTGCCAGAGCTGCTGTGACAAATACCACACAATAGGTTAGCTTAAACAAACAGAATCTATTCGTTCACAGTTTGAGGCTAAAAGTCATTCAAAATCAAAATATTGGCTTTCTCCCAAAGTCTGAAGCATTCTGGTGCTGGCTGCTGGCATTCCTTGCGGTGCCTTGGCTCATACCTCTGCATCCTGTCGTATGGTGATGCCTTCTCCTTTCTTGTGTCTGCTTTCCCAGTTTCTATTGACTTCCAGCTTTTTTCTGCGGCCTTCTCCAGCTCCTGGCTTCTGGTTTCTTCTCTTTATAAGACCTTCAGTAATATGGTTTAAGACCCAACCTCATTCAGTTGAGCCACAGCTTAACTAAAATAAAATCTTAGTTTATAATGGGTATACACACAGGAATGTGAATTAAAATTAAGAACATATCTATATTGGGAAACATATTGAATCTACCACACAAGTAAACTCGGAGCTGTTGGCAGCCATATTTTGAGTCATGTGGCCCGAGAAGCAGAGAGGACCAGTCAACAATGAAAGCCAAAGGTCAGTTCACTGAGCAGAAAGACAAGGAAATCCCGAGGGTGGGCAAGTTTCCTAAAGTTCCTAAAATGCTGCTGCAGCTTTATTATATCCCCCAGTCCCAGGGTTTAACTAAGTTACTTCAAGGAGTTTGCTTTAATTGCAATCCCCAAAGTCCTAGATCTGCATTATTATTATAGAGGAAAATATTTTTATCTCTGATTATCTTCAGTTATCTAGAATTTCTAACATTTTAATTTCTCCTCCCCCCCAAAAATCTACAAACACTTAAATATAGTTATAGAGGATCCTGGTGAAAAAGTATAAAATTATTGTCTCTTAGAGTATCCCTGATATAATGAAAACTACCACGTGAGTGTATTGAGATTTTATTAAGGTGAGGTCATTCGTAATTCATCCAATTGTAGTTAACATTCCTAGGGCTATTATTATGTGTTAGGCCCTTTCCTTAGTACTCTAGATGTGTTCTATAGTTAAATCTCACAACTACCCAGTGAAGTAGACACAATTATAACCCACACTTAAGGATGAGAAAAATGAGACACACAGAGAGGTTTGGTAACTTGCCCAAGTCACACCGGTGTGGAGAAGACACTGAAACCAGGTACTGTGGCACAGGACCTGGCTGGGAGCCACTGTATTATTGTACTGACATGCTGCAAACTATTGTTTCACATCATATGCTTTTAAATTTTACATTGTTCATTGTTAAAGGGAAAATTGGAGGAGATGATGAGGAAAGACAGAGAAAATGTAAGATAACTGATGGAAATCACCAGCATTTGCCTTCATTTTTATGGATATTAGCATCATTTGACTTCATTTTGCATGAAAATTTTATAGTTAGAAATTGAATTTTGCATTAGTATGCAAAATCTCAAGGCAAGTGTGCAGTGCTACAATGCCATTAGAGATGCCTTCCTATACCAAAGGCCAAAAAATTCATGTTATTAGATAAACGAGGAAAGGGCACACAAAGGCTTGAGATGTCCTACCACTCCACTTCATTTACCTGTCATTTTAATAAACAGATTGAAGAAAAATAGGCTGTCATGGTTCCATAGTTGCTAGAAGAATATTAATGAGAGAAATATTAAAAGGATCAAGAAACCAACCATTCTGACTCTGAATTTTCTCTGGACTCCATATTTGAGATATCAAAGGAATGAACCTGCCCCACCCACCACGGAGACAATCATCTTTGTAATTAGTATTAGATACAAAAATAAGTCCGCATTCTTCAGGATTATCTTAATTTCCACAACACCTTTACTCGTTTCCCCCTTGGAATAAAAGATGCTTACCAAATAAAAGAACAGATTAAAGATACAAAATAGATATATGATTAATGATGACATCTAGATAAGAATTCAAGACCAACTGATTCTGTGTCCCATGAAAATTCTAATAAGGTCAAAAAAAAAAGGAGAAACCTCATAGCAATGCTGGAAATTAACTCTAATAATAAAAATTTTTCCCCAATTGGAGATAAATTTTCACTAATGATGACCTATGAAGGATGCTTCTTAATTTCTCCCAAAGACAAAGAAAAAAAAATTACATTGGGAAATTATTCAATATAGGAACCCAAAGAAAACGATTTTATATTTTGAAAGGATATTGTTTAAAATGTACATAAATTATAGCTTCTATGAAATGGGAACAGAAGAGTTTGAGGAAAAGACAGAGTTGAAGCAGGAAATGAAAAACATATCTCTATTTAAAAAGCTGAAAATTAACCGCAAAAGATTGTAAATTTTACTACACAAAAAAAATGTTAAAACTTCATGAAGCAAAGAAAACACATATCATGAGCTGGGAAAATGATTGATAATATTAATGATCAAAAAAGTGATTACTACTACAACTTTATAAATAGCTGAGAAATCATCAAGAAGGTGCATACATGAAAGAAGCAAAAAATAAGTACAAATAATTGACAAAAAAGCAATTTCTGACAAATAAAATAGAATTCAGTCTCTTTAGTAATCAAAGATGCAAATTATAATTAAGTGAGATATCATTTATACCTTTATTTAATCCATTGAAAATAGCAATGTTGGCAAGGTGAGATGAAAGGGCACCTCTCATACAATGGTAGTCTGAATGAAAATTATAACAATTTTATGAGACACTTTTGCCATTTAAATCAAAAGCCTTTAAGTGTTTCATAATCATGACCCAATAATTAAACTTCAAGGGAAGTTATCCTTCAGAAATAATCAAATTCTCACTAATATATACATGTCAGGAGTTGAGGGCAGCAGTATTTCTAAGAGTAAAAACTTTGAAAACAATCTATACTTTCAATAATTAGGAATGGTTGAATAAATTTTTTACATGATTATGAAATGTTATTTTACAGTCATTAAAAATTTGTACTTGAATCACCCAGGGGAAAAGTTAATTAAGAAAAGTGGACCTAAACAGATTAAAATGATTGTCAAAGGAAAAATACAACTATGGAGAGATAAAAGCCTGAAAGGAAATACATCAAAATGCTAAAATGTGGTTATTTCTGAAAAGCAAATTTGGAGGTGCCTTTTAAATTATTTTATACTTCTGAATTTTCCAAATTATCTATAATGAACTTGTGCTGCTTTTATAAGCAGGCAATATATTTCAAAAATCATGAATGGTGATTGAAGATAAATAACGTTCTTTACTCATCAGTGCATAGAAATAGCGAGTGATATTAGTAAAACCATTTGAAATTGTTAGACCATATTAACCGCTATGTGTTCCCTTTGCCTTTCAAAGAGTACCTGCCACAGCCTAAAACATTCCATGTAATATAGTTAATGAGGAGGTTAATAACATACTTTTGTAATTTTCTTTTTCTAGCATAAAATAGCCCTGTGATCTTTGAGGGTCCCCAGAAAAAACATGTGCTCTTAATTTCAGCCTTTCTTCTAAAATCTTTTCTGTTATTAGTTTTACCATCACCTCTTTCAAAGCAATTGTAAGAGAGCTACCTTTGGTTACACAACTCTTCAGAAGCTCTACAAAATTTAATAAAACAGCAAACATATATTCAGCAGCCATTTTAGACAATTACATGCAATGTTCAGTCTCACTACATAAATTTGGAAAATTGGAGCCCAGACATTTCTTTGAACTCTGATAAAAGAAGTAATTCCTATTCCAAGCAATACTGTGGGTTTTGGAACCATGACTGTAAAAAAAAAAGTCTTTATTAATTTACTCCACTAGATGGCAGACTTGAGTTTTTTGGGTTTTGTTGTTTTGTTTTGTTTTGTTTTTGCTGTAAAGAGCACTCCCAAGTTATTTTACATGTAAGAAAATTTAGTAATTTCTAAATATTAATCAAAAGATTAAGAAAAACAAGACCACAAGGAGATAAAACAAGCCTTAAAATGCAAAATAAGGAATATAAACAAGCAAATGATAAGTATTTAAGAATAGCACCTGAAACTGATAATATTAAGTATGTTTTTAGATGTGTGACTCACTCCCTTTCATACTTTGCTTCCTTTGGGACCTTCAAAAAATAGCCAGAAAGGAATTGAGGTAATCAACTTTGAAAAACAATATTGGCATGACCTAGATCATGAATCAAACATGTAAATTAAATAAATATAAATGATATTTATAATTCTTTGATATCAATGATTATATAAATTATTTTTATTCCTAATGGTGATCCATTCATTTTTCTCTCATTTCATAAGCATTATTGGCCCTCTCTGTGCAGGCACTGTGTGATCCAGATGTTAAGTAACGCTAAAGCTTATGCATTTCACAATCCTTTTCTCCCTATGATAAATTGAGCACTGGAAAGGTATCATGGTGTGCTGGTTTGAAAGGATGTATGGACCCTAGAAAAGCCATGTTTTAATCAAAATCCCATTTCATAAAGGTAGAACAATCCCTATTCAATACTGTATGTTTGCAACTGTAATCAGATCATCTCCCTGGAAATGTGACTTAATCAAGAGCGGTTGTTAAACTTAGGTGACGACATGTCTCCACCCATTTGGGTGGGTCTTGATTGGTTTACTGGAGTCCTATAAAAAAGGAAACATTTTGGAGAACGGCCGATTCAGTGATAGCAGAGAAGAATGACATAGCCATGAGAAGCAGAGAGCCCACAAGCCAGCAACTTTTGGAGATGAAGAAGAAAAACACTTCCCGGGGAGCTTCATGAAGTAGGAAGCCAGGAGAGAAAGCTGGCAGATGATGCCTTGCTCACCGTGTGCCCTTCCAGCTGAGAGAGAAACTGTGACTGTGCTCACCATGTGCCTTCTCACGTGAGAGAGAAACCCTGAATTTTGTCGGCCTTCTTGAACCAAAGTATCTTTCCCTGGATGTCTTTGATTGGACATTTCTAGACTTGTTTTAATTGGAAAATTTTCTCGGCCTTAGAACTACAAACTAGCAAGTTATTAAATTCCCCTTTTTAAAAACCATTCCGCTTCTGGTATGTTGCATTCTGGCAGCTAGCAAACTAGAACACATAGCTGATCATGTTACCCATTGAGACAGTAACTGAATGAGAACTCCATCCATCTTATAATACATCTCTCACCAGCACCCTGCTGCAGTTCTACTGTGTAGATGTAGCAGAAAACATACAACTCTCAGCCTGACATTTTCTAACTTGCACCATCATTATATCTAAGCTCATTGAGCAAGAATTTCTTGGGGATAATCACACCTGTATGTCAAAGTCCAATTCTCACAATTATTATTTCATTCCTTTTACAAATATTTCTTGGATTTCTACTATGCCCTAGGTACTGAATTGGATTAAGATGAAAAAGTTGTCACTGACCTCCAAAGCTATAACCTAGTGAAAAGAGAGAGATGGCAGGGGCGAGAGGAGGTTATGTGTGGTATATGGACCTATGACACTAGGTATTGTGATTTCAAAAACGGAACTCAGAGGACTGGTGATCTACTAGAAAAAATTTTTCCTCCTCCCTCTCAACCTTAAGGTCTGCTGGTCAGCAGGTCTTAGTTCCAAAAGAAGAAGTGCTTCCACCAGACATAGTATTGATTCCATTGAACTGGAAGTTAAGATGGCCACCTAACTACTTTGGGATCCTCATATCTCTGAATCAACAGGTAAAGAAGGAAATTACTGTTCTGGCTGGGGAAACTGAACCTGATTATCAAGGGGAAATAGGAACCCTACTACACACTGAAGGTAAAAGTTTGCTTAGAAACAGGAGATCCCTTAAGACATGCCTTCATACTACCATGCTTTGTGATTAAAGTCAAAGGTAAATTGCAACAATCCTGGCAGGACTGCCGAGGGCCCCAAAACAACAGGAATGAAGGTTTGGGTCACCTCATCATGGCCAGCTGAGGTGCTTGTGGAGGGTAAAGGGAATATGGAATGGGTAGTGGAAGGAGGTAGTGCTAAATATAAAGCTATGACCACATGACCAGTTACACAAATGAAGACTGTAATGGTTATGAAAATTTCTTCCTTGTTTTGTTATGAAGATGTTTGTGTATAGACAAACACATATCCCCTCATCCTATGACATGTTTTATTAACTCTGTCATAGTTTTAAGTTACAGGCTATCACATTTAAGAGTGACTATTACCCAAGGACTCGTACCCTCTTCTGAGGAAAGAGTTAGTGCATTTCTGGTTATATGCTGAGTATTGTTAAGCAAAAAAAAAAAAGACTGTTTTTATTTAAAGATTATGTTTGGTTTAAGGAGATGTGCATACGTGCCAAGTTGACAATGGTAGACTACGATGGTTCATGTGGAAATTTGGCTAGGTTATGGTATCCAGTAGTTTGGTCAAGGAAGCACTGATCTCATTGTTTACTGTGAGAGTATTCTGTAGATTTAATCATCAGTCAGATGTTTGCATCTGTGATTGCATCTTCAATCAACTAAGGAGCTTGCCTTCAACAATGACAGAAATCCCATCCAATCAGCTGAACGCCTTAAAGAGAGAACTGATGATTTCAGCAGTCAAAAGGGAGACTTTCCATCTCTATTTCAGCCAGCCAACTTCTCCTAGGGATTCATCAAAAATCTGTACTGGAGTTCCCAGCTTGCAGCCTGCACTACAGAATTCAGACTTGCCATTGTCATGAGCCAATTCCTATAATAAATTTCATAATACTTATTATCCCATGTTGGTTCTGTTTTCCTGTAGAACCTTGACTAATACTGCCCATAACAAAGGGACAGGTTTGAAAGACCACAAAGCCTTTCTTCACAGTAAAGTGGACCATCCAAGTATTGAATCCAAGTTCATCCCACTGCAAAGTCCACATCTTTAAGCTCCAAGCTAATTTACACATACTTTTTCTAAAATAGTATGTTTACAGCATATTAGGCTTCTAGGGTCATAAATTCTAATAAGAAATCTATATTTCTTATAGACGTAAAATAACATGTATTTCAGTTACAGAGGTAGGTATATATAAAATAACTATAGACTACATATATAAATAAATGCAGAGCAAAAGTTCTAGGAGGTCTTAAGGAGGCATTCTTTATAGCTGAGAAGAATTAGTAAAGAGTCTATGTGTGATGTGACACTTGAGCAGTCCTTGAAGGGGTGACAGGATTTCATCTGGTGATAATGGGAGGAAGCAATGGCACAGAAATCATAGATTAGGGAGCCGTATCAGTGAGTGGGTCATTGTGATTAATGTGAACACTTACTTATTAATGTAAAACAAATATTTATTGAGCATCTACTATATTCCTGCTAAAGTCCAAAGTTTTAGGACTGAAAAAAATATATTTTTTAAATCACTGCTTCTGAGATATGAGGTAAATAAGTGAGGAAGATATAATATGTAGTACGATGGTAAATGAGTAAAGAAGGTCAAACCATGTATGGTTTGTGCTGGAAGACAGAGACGTAAACAAGGAGGAGCAAGGAAAAGGACGAGCATTCCAGTAGAGAGAACAGCAAGTACCAAAGTCCTGAGACAAAAGAACACAAAGAGGAATAAGAGGAAATAAAATTAAAAAGAGAGATTGGAGGTTGTAATGATTTGGAGCTGTGTGTGCCCCAGAAAAACATGGTCCTCTGGGAATGAACCCATTCTACGTAGGACCCTTTGATAAGGTTACTTCATTTAAGTTGTAGCCCACCTCAATCAGGAGGGGTCTTAATCCTATTATTGGAGTCCTTCAGAGGCCGAATGAAAGCTACAGACAGTGTAGCCAGTGGTTGAATATCAGTGGGACCCAGAAGAGTAGGAAGAGATCAGGAATGCTGCCACATGCCTTGCCATATGACGAGCTAAGGACCAAGGATCACCAGCAGCCAGTCTCCGATGCCAGTGTTCGGGAAGAAAGCATCACGTTGATGATGCCTTGATTTGAACTTTCTCAGCCTCAAAACCATGAGAAAATTAATTCCCACTGTTTAATTAGATCCATGTTATGATATTTCCTTGAGCAGCCTAGGCAGAGAATAAACAAAGGCACAGAGCCTGGTATTCTGATAGCAGCTAAGACAGTTCCTAGATTCAACTGTAACTACAATCCAGAGGTATTTGGACTCAGAAGCCTCCCTGGAAGGACATTATCTTGTGTATATTCCATTCGACCACAATAAAGGACAACTCTCCACCTAAGGGTTATCTGTACACGTTTCTTCCAATCTAGGTCAGAGAAGCAGTTTAATTCTCTAGCACGTTCTCTGGAGGAAGAGATGTATTTGATGAATTAAAAATGTGGATGGTTCATAGGTGCAGTGAAAATGACCCTGGCTCTCCATTCAAACTGTGAAAAGTTCCAGCAAGCTCCTGCCACTGTGCTTGGGGACAATGAAGGTATCTGATCTTAATCAGTGGTGATTATTCCTTGGTCTGATTCTAAATCTCAACCGTCTGCATTTGCTGCTGTGAAAATACAGGTGTCCTGCACCCTCATGTCATGGATGTGAATGCCAGCGATGTCCCATGCACTGTGTTCACCCTCTCTGTGCTCAGCTCAGGTCCTCACTGAATGAGTCCTCACCACTGAGTAGACCAGACTCAGTGCAGCCTTGTGATGATCACCTCCTTCAATTTCTGTATCATCTTAGATGATGTCTCCCATGCTAGCAAGCAAAGTTATGGGTCAAGAAATATACAGAGCTATTCCTCTTGCCGGAAACAGGAGGGAAAGCAGGGAGCAGTAAAAGACACAAATTTGCAATTCAAGACAGCAGACTGATCATGTACATATATCTCTCCTCTCCCTCCCCAGATACCATTCTAATTTATGCTAATTTAATGAGTCATCCCTTTACACTGAATAAAATTATCTTGAATTAAAATTCAGCCATTTTTGAATCCAGAAACTGAGACCATTTTACAGATTCCTTTTCGCTGCAGTAAAGGCTAGAAGCAAAATGTAGCCCCTGCAAGGTCTTAAAAGACAGAAACATTGTTTCCCAGAATAGAGAGGATATACAACAGTAGCACATGCCTGGGAATTGCCGGTTACTGCTTTATGTGACTTTCTGAGCCTTTCCTCTTTGGATCCCTCCTCTTTTCATTGCTGTTTTTGGAATGGAATTGAGTCCCTAGTTATTTCAAGAATACCACAGATGAGCTCATCAGCCCTACTAAACCACCTGAGCACACAAGTACAAAGAAATATCTCTGAGTCTCTAATAATTGGTCCTTGTCCTTCTCCTAAAATCATCACTAATTGAGGCTGAATTGCCAGTGCAAATACTCAGTAGAAATCACCTAATGACATTCATTTGCTGGGTGAGAAGAATAGTGACTCTTTAGTTCATTCTCCTCTAAAACACAGTAATTCTTTAGTCTGCTTCTTCCAGAATTCTGCCAGCATAATATTTGTCTGTAATTCTTATTAGTAAAACAAGGAGATGTCATGGAAAGAGAATGGTATCGGCAAATGCCAGTTGAATCATCATGAATATCAGACTGAATTTCAGGCCATGAATTTTTAATTCTAAGAAATAAACAGTCAGAACAATAAAAATTTTGATACAACTCCACACCAAAATGCAAAACTGCCTTGAATAATGCAACCTTACCTATAATGTGGAATAGAAAAATATAAGCATTTGGACTTAGCCTTTGGACAATATAATATATTGTATTATATTGTCCAAAGGCTAAGTCCAAATGCTTATATTATTCTATTCCACATTATATATTATATTATTATATTATATTGTCCAAAGGCTAAGTCCAAATGCTTATATTATTCTATTCCACATTATATTATATATTATAATTGTCCAAATAATATATTATATTGTCCAAAGTATATATGCTATATATATAAGCATTTGGACAACAAACTGTTTAGTGCCCAGATACCTTCTTGCCTAACCAAATATTCTTCGTCATTTCAAAGGAAAGTAAATATTTTTTATAATCCAAATTGTCCTTCTAAATTGCATGCAAATGTATAGCTGAAAGTTTCCTTTATGAGAATCTCTGTGTATGTTTTGTAATTCACTGTAAAAAAAATCTATGAAATCATACTTATGAACATGAACAAAGATGCCAATACAAGGAGACGATCAATGGATTGAATGTGAATATTAAATTAAGTAATCTGATAAAGAAAATATAAGGCAATAGACATATTTTCTTGTGGACAGGGACGGTCTTAAAAGCTATAAAGCAAAATACTCATAATTTTGACAACGTCAAAATTGAAAACTTTTATATGGCCCAACACAACCTGATGAAATTAAAATATGAGTAACAGACTAAGGGAAAATAGTTCCATTATACACAGAAGACAAAGGATCAGAATCTAGAATATAAAAGAATACAAATTACCCAGTAAAAAATGAGCAAATAATATATACAAGCAAGTCTCAGATAAGGGGAAAGTACATACATGTGTCCCCACATCATTAAAAATCACAGAATTAGATATTTAAAATCTGTAAGATTTCACCTTTACCCATCAAATTTAAAAGTTTGATAAGATCAAGATTTGACTAGGTTGTGGGAAGGTAGAGACATGAATATATGGTATTGAGATTAGAAACTGGTACAGTGCATTAAAAGTCAATTTGCTGAATTTGCCTAAGACTCAGTAAGTCCTTTCTCTGAATCTATCCCAGAGAAATACGTGCATACATCCACAAGAAGATAAACTCAGGGACACCGGATTTAGAAGTATTTATATGGCAAAAACTGTATTCAGTGAAACATTATTTCTCTGATGCTTAAAGGATATTAAGCAACAACCAAAAAAAAAAAAACATTCCTGAATCCAGTAAGTAGACAAAACTCTAAATTAAGGGAAGTTAATCAGACGTCTTTACTGTGGATGTCTCTGAGCTTTAAATATGGTACTCTGCACTGAATTCCAAAGGTCCTGTAGCAGACATAAGTCCCACACTTATTGAACCACTAAAATCTTCTTTCATGGACACAAGGAACTATGGTTTATGGAATGTACTCTGGAGATGCTAAGCTACTTTATGGCTTTTACATCTAGGGATCTGTCTCCACAGTCTAAGAAATTAGTGGTCAGGTAGATTGAACAACGGGTGAATAATGAAGAAATAAAACGTTGTGGACTTTTCTCATAACAAAATACAGAGTCGGCTTCGATTCCTGGATCATGAACCACCACCACCACCACCCCACCCCCCAAAATAATACAGAGTAGGAGGATGAGAACTAAAGAACAGTGCAGGGTTTAGGGCAGGGGGGTTGTTTTATATTGTTTTGCTTGGGGTTGTTTTATTTCTATTGTTTGTAATATGGAAGAGACATGCATATGTTTGTGGGTTGTTGGGAATGAGTTAGAAGAGAGGGAAACTTTTAATACTCATCTGAGGAGGAGATGAAGAAAGATGCATTCCTGACAGAGGAAAATATCTTGCCAAGAGGAGGGCCAGTTCCATCAGTTTGTAGAAGAGTTCAGAATGTGGACCCAGATAAACTAGAAAATATAGGGGAGACGAAATAGTTCTAAGGCAGACTGATGTGCTTCCATCTCATTTTCCAATAGGGGCAAGATTATCTTCAATGAGTGAGGAAAAGTTGGTGTGCCAAGGGTTGAGGTGAGAGGGGACAGGTGAAAGAAGAAACAGTAGGGTGGGGAAGAAAGATGACTCACATCATGGGATGTCACTATTCTTGCATCTCTTTGGCTACTGGCTGCAATATTTTCCTTAGCTTTCGCTTGCTTACCATTTATTCCAAGTTTTGTGCACAGTTTACATTTTGTTACAAATACACACAAACACACAAACTTGAAATGTCTACATTTCTCTACCTTTTTTTTTTTAACAGAGAAAGCCATGAACACTTTTTACAACATCATCTCAAAGATAGTGATGCCGAGGGAGGAAGGGGAGGGCGTTAAAGGAAAGTGATGGACATTCTCTTCATTGAGGAAAAGGAGTGGAAATTCTTTCAGAGGAAGATGTATCAAAGACTTTTAAAAACAATAATTAAGCCTAGCCCTCAGGTGTAGATTTGATCACCTGATTCAACAGAACATGTAAAAGGATAAATTCAATATATGGATGCCATTAAAATTTTTCAAATATTGCTGTGAGATCCTAATGTAGAACAATTAAGACCTGGTCTTCTCAGAAAATAGTAAGAAACATCCAATACGTGTCAGTACTTATGATTTCCACAAGAGAGCAGCACGCCCTCAGTTTTGAAAAACACACTGGCAGGTTTTGCTTTCATTCTTAATTCATTCAAGATTCCTTTTCCTTTCACGCAAAGAGCTGCTAAACACAAACGTTGTTTGGTTTCATCTGGGAGCACTGATATGCGCATAATACATTCTTCCCCTGTGCAGGCACAGGTGAGGTTTTATTGGACACACGCTTACTATTAGCAGGAAAGTGGGCCTGACACAGCCAAAGGACATGTTAATAAAATGGAGACAGTGGAGAAGCTGTTTGAGATTATTTCATTGTACACAATCTACTAGAATTAAAAAAAAAAGTATTGTTAACCTCCAGAAAATCTATCTTCTCTTGGGTGAGTATATATCCACCAAAGCCTTACAGCAATGTGTACTACTTATGTAAAAAATATGATGAATGAGGGTACTGTGTCCAAGCTAAAAATTATTTTTGCAATTTCTTTGGGTCCTTGCTTCTAATAGAAATATTATATTACAATGTTTTAATCTTTGCTAAGGATCAAAAATGGGCTAATTTCTATGTTTTATATAGAAAATGAAGTTAAATGGAGGAGAGTATTAATAATAAAAGAAAGTTATTATTATATTTTTAATTTTAATACACAAAATAAAAAATACAATGTTGCGTGGACATACCTTCCAAATTGGTAGAAATTGTTTTAATTCCACAAAATTAATGTGGTTAAAAAAAGAAAAGACTTATTGACTGCAGAGACTTCTTGGGCATTTTGTAATTTAAGCAATTGTGAATTAATGAAATATCAAAAAACCTTCAAAGTAAAAGCCTTTGTTTTATTTTACCCTTACTAACTATGAAACAGATTTGTTTTGTTAGGTTTTATTTTTGTCTCAAATTCCTCCAAGTGTAAGTTGTTTCCCAGAGTGAATTATTTACTAATACATATCATCCTCAAAATAGAAGATTTTCCATCAAACCATTGGCATATACTAAATGCTAAAATTCTAAGAATTCGGCTGTATTGAAAAGCAATCTAAAGTGTTCAGGAGTGAATTACTTGTTCCACAGATAATTCTGTCTCTGCACAAAAGAAACGGAAAGGAGGGCTGTGTTGTTCTTTTGATAACAAATAACAGAGACCTTCCCTTATTTTCTCCTTTGCCTGCTCCAGGAACGAAGATGGAAATTTAACACAAAGCATCCTGGTCCTTGCTCATTATGATTGTTTAAAGTCCTGCCATTTAGGAGATGCGTCTCAATTTCCGTGGAAATTGAAGCAGGAAGGTCAGACTGAGCTTTAATCAAAGGTATCTCCCTGCTGAGGCAGGAAGACTTCCCTCCCCTCATATCTGTGGCTTTAATTTAGATGCTATATATATATTTTAAGGTGCCTGAAGCCATGTCAGAAACTGGCCACGGATGCTGTTCACTTAATCCCTGAAGCCAGCCGAATATACTGATGTTGTCACTGACAATTTTTCGGCTCTTACAGTATTTTTCAGCTAAACTGGGAGGGATTTTGTCACTGGTGCACAGTGAAAAATACAAGGACTTGCCCCTTATTAAGAGATGGCATGTCAGTTGAGCTAACATTTATAATGCAACCCTAGCAATGAGCGGTCCCTGTTCCTCATAGGAGGCAAGTAGAACTCTTAGCACACTCGGTGCAAGGAGGATTAGCCTGCTCCTAGGGAAATTGTACTGCCATCGTTCCTTTTTGTTCAGAGGCTTTCCACTGCCTACACTGCCCTGATCTCTGTCATTAGCTCACGCCTGCCATTCCTCATCTCAATGCACATTCTCTTCTCCATGTATAGTCCCTCTTCTCTCCTTTTCACCCCTACCCCTCGTTATTGCACTACCTCTCCCACCTGCCCCTTTATTGATGAAAGGACCCTTGGCAATCTTCCCCAACCCCTTTGTTTCATAAGGGAGAGACCTTTTACAGTCTAGTGTCCTAGATGCAATAATTAATTCTGCATTGGGTAGAAACTGTTGGTTTCCTCCTGAGAAACCTGGGAAGTCAGATAGTCAGTTCATGGGCTGAGTAGGACACCTCTCCTCCCAGACCTGATATTGGATATTCCACCTACGTGTTCCTTTTCAATTTAGGAGTCTCTCAACCACCCCCCTAAAGCATTGGAAGGACTTTATGCATTATAAACAAAATGACTTAAAATCAAGCTCTAACATAATACGGGTTTCCAACCCTTATCCTATAGACATAGATGGTTGAGAGAGGCACAGACAACTCCAGGCAAAACCACGGAGAGGTGAATCCAATCATTGTCTCCCTTCTGGACTCCTCTCCCCCACCATCAGCAAGCCCCCCCACCCCTCCCCACCACCACCACCAGGTACCTTTTCTTCCTCACTCTTTCTCATGGCTGCTTGGCTATCTGTTGCCTGCTAAGGATCATTAATACCACTTAAATTAATGCTGATTCCAGGGAGTTTGCAACTGAAAAGTGAGAACCAAGGAAGATCTGCCATACAACCTTCTGCGTTCTAAATAAAATCTACAAAGTGACCCTGGGATTGTCCAGGATTAGGGGCTTTCAAGAGGATTGAGACCTTCTCAATGTCCTCCTCTTCCTTCACTTCTATAGCCTTTTCCTAATGAAATACCTGCTCTTTTGCTAAAATGTCTTGAACAATAGAATCCTCAAGAGATTAAGTAATAGTGCTTCAGGGACTAGAAAAGACTATTCTTTTAATGCCACAATTATTTCCTCCCTACTTTTTGGTTGCAAATATCACCTGCTTTCACTATACAACACCTAGACAGTTTAAAACCAATTACTGGAGCCAGAATATTACAATGACAGCACATCCTAATAGCTCTGTCACATGCCCCAGTAGTTAGCTCTTCAGCCTGTCCTATATGGATTGAATCAGTCAGATTCTTATCTGCAGGGCTTGCCCTCTCTAGTCGGGTAATAGCCAGGTTCTCTCTCTCTCTCTCTCTCTGTTTTCTTGTTGTTTATAAAACTCTACAAGAATGGCAAATCAGATTTAAGGAAACGAAAAGGAATTTTTTGTTAAGACATGAGGAGATCTCACAAATAATCAAGAAAGAGTGGTCCAGCAAACCAAGTAAGGGGGTAGAGTCAGATGAAATGGAGCCAGGAGCATGGCAGAACTCCTTACCCCATCTCTGCTCTGTGCTCTTTAATTACTTTCTCTCTCTGTCACTATGTCTGTCTCCACTAGCTTCATCCTCTCTGCTTCTATGGCCAAAAAAAATTGCAGCCATCAAGCAATCTGGGCTTTATACTATATAGCTCCTGCCATCTGAACAAAGATGGAGCCATCTTTATAAGAACAAAATTTTAAAACTTAGGCTAAGACTTTGACTGGCTTATGTAGGTATCTTAATCTTGAACCATAAACTGTGCTCATAAGGTCTATTTACCTGTCTGTGCTCATTATAAACAGAAGGCCAAGTTGAATTCCAAAAGGTAAAGGGTAATTGTCATAGGCTTAATAATGACCTCCCAAGACATTCAGGCCCTAATCTGTATAACCTGCTGTGTTACCTTATATGGCAAAAGTGACTTTAGATGTGGTTAAGGATCTTGGGATGGGATGGGAAGACTAACCTGAACTATCTGGTAGGGCCTAAATGTAACCATAGGTATCTTTATGAGAGAGAGGCAACATACAGATTAGACCTTGGAGGAGGAGTCACATAAAGAGAGACTGGAGTGATGTGCTTTGTGGATGGAGAAAGAGGCCACAAGCCAAGGAATAGAGGCAGCCACCAGAGACTGGAAAAGGCAGAAATCGGATTTTCCTGTAGAGCCACTGGAGGGAACACAGCCCTACACACGCTGATTTGAGCCCAGTAAAACCCATTTGGGACTACTGGCCTCCAGAACTATAAGAGAGAAAACTCATGTTATTTTAAGCCAGCAAGTCTGCGGTAATTCGTTACAGCAGCCACAAGAAATTAATAAAGTACTTCTTAAAATACAGGGAAGGATGGCAATGCCCAGGAACAGAAGGAATTCCTAGTTAGCCACCTCAATACACTGGAGGCCTGCCATAATTCTGAATAAGAAGCCTAGAGGAGAGGATATATCATAAAAATAAGAAACTTCTGACTTCATATTTCATATGCATGCAAAGGAAATATTTTGTGATTGAATTAGATGCAAATCCCTTCTGGTTTAAATGGTAAAAGTTCAAAAGAAGTAGGACTGGCTATAAATGGTATTTGGGAGGGAGTTCAAAGTGAAACAAAGTATAAGGGGGAAATGAACCGAACAAAGAAGGAAAGAAAAATGTAAAGTCCCAGAAGACATACCAAACTGGAAATTAGGATTCTGGTCCCAGCTCCCTGAATCTAGTTATGGCATAGGGTATATCCTCTCATATTCCTGAAATTATAATAAAAAGAAGAGAAATTGTGCTTTTCAGTACAGTATTGCATTCAGCTGAATGTAACAGAACCAAACTATGGTGGTTTAACCAAATAGGGGTAAATTTCTCTAATTTGCAAAGTCCAGAGGCAGACAGTCTGTTGGTCCAAGGACTCCACAATGACATCTGTGACTCAGGCTCCTTCTATCTTTCTGCTCTGTCATCCTTAGCAGATGGCTTTCATTTACATAGTTGACCCACTGCTACTCCAACTCCAACTCATTCTGCATTCCAAACAAGAAAAAGCATCAAAGGCAAAGGGTGAAAGGCTTATTATTCTTTCAAAAGCTTCCCTGAAAGCAATGTCTATTTATAAAATTACATTTCCAGGACTCTGTTCATCTTTAGCCATCCCCCATTGCAAAAAAAAAAAAAAAAAAGCTGGGCAATGTAACTGTATTAGAATTTCTTTTAGAAAGTAGAAAAGAACGGAGAACTAAAAATGTCCACCATTTTCTTGAAAAATTATCAACAGTTTTATTTGTCTCATTGAAAATAATCATTAGGGCTTCTCTCATTGCTATAAAAAAAAGACTTTAGTAGTAGAATACATTCATTGACAACTTCTGGTTGCAAGAAACTGGAAGCATCTCAGCAACTTCGGCAAAAAAAAGTAGGGGCAAAGATTTCAGAAATATACTTGGGTAATTCATAAAGGTAAAAAAAAAAAAAAACGTTGAATAGCCTACTTTCAGGAAGAAAAGGAAATAGGATACTACGGTGATGTCTTGGACTTTCTATACAAATCTGCCAATAACAGGTATAGACCACATAGTCCATCTTACAGGGTAGCACCCTAAAATTGCATGAGGATAACTACCAGCTCATGTCACAGCTCAGCTTTTATTAGGTCATTGAATCATCCTAACAGCCAGAATTTTCTGAATGACAGGGTATATGATAGTGTCCATTAATCCCTTGGCTGTCCTCCCATTGCCTTGCCGCTTTCGCTGTGAAGTGAATTTGGAGGCAATAAGTTTACTGTGACAGTATACGTGACCTTCAGTGAGCGCACAGATGGTGGGTGGTGCAGTGAAATAAAGAAAAAGAAAATCCAAATCAAGACTGAGCAAATCTATTCAGGTAGAGAAAAATCCCTTACTTCTTCACTGATGGCAGGGACACAATGTAATCAACCTGATCAGCAAGGGCTTAAAAGTGCCCTTTGAGATTTGGTGCCAGATTAGGGTTCAGGATTGGGTATGGTTGCTTGAAAAACTGGGCACTCAGCAATAATAGTAGGCAAATCTGACCTCGTGAAGGGAAATTCATACAGTTGTATCCATAGCCTGCATAACATCTCTGCCATCATGCCTGCCTCACTCATGAATCCACAGATTAAGTAACCTACTGTGCAATAACGGAAAATGACTGATTTCCTGGGTCACCCTGTTTACCTGAATACTGAAAGCCTCTTCTAAACTGAACGTCTTCCAAAAGGCTTACATGAAACACAATTGTTTTCATGCTCTAAGCTCATTCTGAGCAATCCATCTACACTAGCCCATCCCAAAGCCTCCCTGTCTGTAATAAATAGTCTTGCTGTTCCCCAACTCAAACAGTTACTCTTGCCTAGAAATCAGGCCAAATTACCTTTTAAGCAAAGTAAACAGTAAATCATTATGCTTGATGAACTGGCCAAGAAGAGGCTTAATCTTCTCCACTGTCCTTCAAGGCCACTTTGGCCTGGAGGTATAACACTACAGACCATTTCCAGTTTATTTGAGCATTTTATAGAGAATCATATGTTACCCAGGTGTGAGTTGTTCTTTTTAAAAAATCTTTGTTCAAGTCCTCATAGAAAAATACCCATAAGGTTATTCATAGGGATGAATTGAGAAATCCATGGTGTGATTGTGCAAATAATTTGTTCTGTAAGGCACTGGTTTGATGGGGGAATATTTCTAGTCACACCCAGCTTTAAACTAGATATATTAAATGGCATTAGTTCCTTATGATTACTTTGAAGTCTGTAGCTATCCAAGGTCAGATGTTCCACCTTCCCCGGGTCCATTATAAAGCTGGGAACTCATTCTAAAAAGGAGGAAAGTTACTTGCTAGAAAGAGTTTGACTTTGCTCTCAAACTCTGGAGCCCTCCACTAGATTTCCCCATTACAGCCTGCCACAGACTCCACGGCACATCCTGGTCTCCACATAGCATCTTCCAGCTGCCGGATCTTAAGGGCTGAATAAAGAGAAACATTTGGTTTCCTGTGGGAGAGCTAAAAATGCTTTTCTTGTTCTGGAAGATTTCCAAATAACCAGAGGTGATAGAGTCACAATTCTTTCCTTCCCCCTTTTGCCACGGTTCACTTTGGATAGAGTATACTTTGCTGCTTGTAGACTTTGGACTTTACCACCATGTAACCTGCTGTGATTAACAAGACGTGGGTGGATGTGACAGCATTTCAGTTCATAAAGAGGTGCTATGTATCTCAAAAATTGCCCTCTTGCGCTCCTACCCTCCACCATGAGAATATCATATCCCTAGTAAGTGGCATTCCTTCAGTCTGGGCTTGCAGTGAAGACCAGTGGAGAAGAACTGAGCCCTATCTGCAATCTGAGATTAGAGCTGCAGTGACGATAGGCAAGTGAAGGGGGAAAAAAACAAAAAGTTTGCTTTTGTAAACCACTGAGATTCTTGAGGTTATTCATTATACAGCAAAACCTAACAAAAGAAGACTAACATCAAGCAAATGGTTCAGAGACAATGTACCACATACTTTCCTCCAAATGTGATATAAACTCAAAATCCAAAGAAAATCCCCAAGGAAGGTATCATGTCTCTTTCTTCAGGGTATGGGATCCAAGGTACAGCAACCTGTCCTTTAGTTTGGAAATAATATCCCAACATACTCTGGACTGTTAAAGCCACAGAAAGTTCACAGTATAAAACCTCTGAAGTGTCGTAGAAGTTGTCCCCTACTTTTTGAACTAAAACATCTGGTTTACCTCCCATTCCCTGACTTGACATCAATGTAATGAACTCATAACACACATTCTTGGTGCCTTACCCTGACAGCCTTTCTCAGACTGCACACCAGTCCCCCAGCTGCTTTGACTGTTAGCTGCTAATGGCTCACAGATGCAACCTGTGGTCCAATGACTACAAGCCCAAGGAGACTTATGGGGCACATCTCTAAAGGCCAATTTTATAGCACCAGTTGCTAGTTCTCCATCCCAGACTAAGTAGGAGGGCCCTACACACACACACACACACACACACACACACGCACATGCATACACACACACACACAAACCAATGATCAATTCCAAATACCTGGCCCCATATATTCCCTTAAGGTTCTATTGCCTACAATCCCTCTGCAATACGATGATTGTATTATTAAGGTTATTAGAATTGTGAGTGACAAAAGTGGAATCTTGCAAGTTTAATTAAAAAGGAACATGATTATAAGAATATAGGAGTGGCTCAACAAATTAAAATAAGAGTCAATCAAGATTTGAGATGTGAAGGAATCTCAGAAGCGCCAGGGACACTCACAGCAAAGACATAAGACCTCTTTGGGGGTGGTTCACAAGTTTGGCTGCACATTAGAATCAGAAGTCATAAAATCCTGTACACTTGATGAATTCAAATCAGAATCTTTTGGAAAGGGACGCAAGCATCAATATTCTTTAAAATAGCAGAGGTGATTCCAATGTACAGCCATTGTTAAAATTTTAGCAGCATCAGATACACCTGGAGAGCTCATTAAAACAGATTGCTGGACTCCACCCAAGAGTTTCTGATTAAGCAGACTTAGAAATTATTACTGCTTCTAGCAAGTACCCTCATGATGCTAACTCTGGGTCTGGGGTGGGGCCTGAGATTTTGCAGTTCGAACAACCTCCCTTGTGACTGAGGCTGAGGATCCTTAAGCCTTTATTGCAGTGGTTCTCAAACTTAGGCATGCATGAAACTCACTGGAAACCTTCTGAAAATAAAATTCCTGGACCCCATCACCTGATTCAGTAGGTCTGAGGTGAGGCCTGAAATATTCCATTTCTAAGAAGCTCCCAGGTGATGATGAAGCTTCGCGTCCATAGACACACTTTTAGTTAAAAACATTGTTTTGGAGCAGTAGTTCTGAACTGGGAGTGATTTTGCCCACCCCACCCCACTTGTCACACCTGGTGCAAGGGTTTGGGAAAGGGTACTGCTGGCATCAACTGGATAGAGGTCGAAGGTATGGCTAAGCTTCCTAAAATGCACAGGATGGCCTCTGCAATGCAGAATTAACTCACCCAAAATGTCTACAGTACCAAGGCCAAGAAACCCTGCTCTAGAGGGTAGCTATTAAACTCAACTTGCCCTCTCTAGATATCTATTCTGTTTCTATAATTCCTGTGAGAAACTGCAATATGGACCCAGCTTTGGTGAATTGGCCACTCCTGGATTAATCAGCTGTGCCAGGGGGGTTCAGACCTTGTAGTACACCTGACCACCGGTGGTCTAGTCTTCAGAGAGAAGCAATAGAATTACGAGAATGAGATATCCCGAAAGTCTATAGAAACAGGAAAATATATAACTTTAGCCAGGAAAAATGTATTCACTGGTGCAGGGGTGGCAGTGGGCAATAGGCATGTTTTTCTGAAGGATGACAAGATGATTGAGTCTTCATATACACAGCATCTGCTGACGCTGCTGCTGTAATGTAAGCAGCTGTGAACCTCAGGCTCCTGAAGCCCAAAGATGCTGCAGAGAGTTTCCTGTATTTCCTTACTTCCCTTATGTACTTGCAATAAATACCCATCCTTGAGGTAACTGAGCCTGATTCTTTTCTTATAAACTGAAGCACATATGCACACATGCAGGCCTGCATGCACACACACACACACACACAAACCATACACGCACACAAACACCCAGTGCTCAATAGTGTTGGTTCAATTTGTATTTTCAGTCTGTCCCCTACAGGCACTGGTGAGACATACAACCAGTTGGGCTAAATGTAATGATCCCGCCCCAGTTCTTATTGGATCATCTTTCACTTTAGTTGTTCAATTCTGTTTCAGCCACTAACTTCTTTGTTCTACCACAGTCTGTCCCAGAATTTTTACTTTCTGGAATAGGAATAATAATAATAGCTCTTCCTTATTGAGTACTCATTCAGGATATGTTCTCAATATATAGATATATGCGTATACACTTACACACACATACATATAGTTATATCATTATCTACTTTTAATCCTTAATCCTTATGAGATGGTACTAAATTATTAATGAAGAAAATTCACCTCTTGGAGATTAGATCACTTGCACAAGGTGACAAATTTCAAAAGTAGAACTTGAACACAAACTCAGGCCTGTAAGAAACCAAAATCTTTTACTTATCCACTGTCCTTGTTTTTTTCTCTTCCACCCTCCCTGCCATCACCCAAAACCCCCTAGTTGCAGCAGTGCAAGACTTTAATCATTTCATGCTCATTATTTCCAGGCTACATGTTAGCTAGAATGAAAATCCAAGAGAGCAAAGATTTTCCAACCACCTACAGCAGAACCTGGTCTGATAGCAGCTTCTCAATACATACATTTTCAATAAACTTTTAATATTAGTTTTATATTTACAGAACATTTGCAAGCAGTACAGAGATCCCCTGTGTATACCCCTCACCCAATTTCCTATTTTGTTGATGTTCTAAACTGCCATGGTACATTTGTCAAAGTAAGAAACCAACATTGGTGCCTTACTATTAATCCAGACTTCACTAGTTTTTTCACTGTCCTCGTCCTGTTCTAGAATCCATCCAAGATCCCCCATCACATTTAGTCTTATCTCTTTAGTCGCCTCTGGTCCATGACTGTTTCTCAGTCTTTCCTAGTGTTTCACAACCTTTTCAGTTTCAGGAGAACTAGTCAGGAATTTGGTAGAATCCACCTCAATTTGGATGTGATATTTTTTTCATGGTTAGACTGGAGTTATGGCTTGAGGGAAGACTACAGAAGTGAGATACCCCTCTGATCATATCAGATGACATATGTCGTATCACATGATACATATCATCCTATCATCCTGACTTATCACTGACTATGTTACTCTTGATTACCTGACCAAGGTAATGTTTGTCAGGTTTCTCCACTGTTAAGATCCCCCTCCCCTTTCATTCTCAATTGTTTGGAAGCAAGTGACTAAGTGAAACCCACAGCAGAAAGGAAAAGGAAAACTGTTTTGAAGTAATAAATATTGGAATAAATCTTAAAGGGTGGAATATCAGCAGGTATATTTTCCCACTCCTTTTCCAATTACAAAGCAAAAGATTTGGGCATCTATGTCATCATTTTGATTTGACTTTCAGAACTCTTTACACCAACTCTAGATTAATGGCTGCTTCCCTGAATTCCACTTCCCTCCATTAACACGCACACACACTTCTTTAAGTAGCTGTCTTACTTCTTCCCTACTTTTCCATCCCATGAATAAGCTATAATATACCCCAATAGCTAAAACAGGTAAATAAGATCTTACAGGACTGTCATGAAAAACAAACAAAAATTGATGGTCCAGATTGGCCATAGTAACAGTACTTAATGCTTTTTA
Source organism: Myrmecophaga tridactyla (assembly GCA_004026745.1). Classification (NCBI taxonomy): domain Eukaryota; kingdom Metazoa; phylum Chordata; class Mammalia; order Pilosa; family Myrmecophagidae; genus Myrmecophaga; species Myrmecophaga tridactyla. The sequence goes on from PVIY010003669.1 coordinate 105,882, forward strand.
CACATCAGCACTTAGTAACAATAAAATTTTTATGTCAATCAAAATGCACAGTGCACAAGTGATTTCAGACAGATGGTCACATGAACTCAGAATGAGAGAGTTCTCACTGCAACTATTCTCTGACCAAGGATGCCACATATGGGCTCGAAATCACAATCAGCTCCCTGTAGGTCACCTAGCAACAGGCTAGCAGATTAGCCCAGCTGGAATGTACTAGGGCATCAAAGAATATAGCAGGATTTATCTGAGGTTTGGGGGATTTCAGACCCTAGCACTTTTCTGACTCTTACAATAGAGGGCAAACAACTGGAGCATGTATGTGTCATGTCAATTCCTTGGAAGGCTGTGTCTCACTTAGATCATAAAAGCCACTGGCCAGACATCCTGTCATCCCCTGTGCTTTGTACAGTGCCAAGTATAGAGCAGATGGTTCCCCAAGTGCTAAATAATAACAGTGTCTAGCTTTCATGGGCTATCTGCAATACAGTTATTCTTTATACTCATTCTATTAACTGCCATTGTCTCTGTTCTTATTGAGAACCACGTTATGGGTGACAAGATGGACACCTGGTTAAGAGAGATCTTCAGAAGTAGAACTCCTTGCTCCCAATCATTTTAAACTTTTACAGCATTTGATTGAGCAAAGCATTAAAAAAAAATTAAACTGCCTGTTCTTTATTCTAGCTGCAAAATTTACAACTAGGCCTTCAATTGCATCTTCCCTGAGACCCTATCTGCCTTGGAGGACTAACGTGACATAATTCTACTCAACTATAATAATGTAATGGTGAAGAGGAATTTTCTGCTTGGAAGAGACCATCTCATTTCAATATGCTGTGACATCTTTTGGAAACCAATGTCCTCTATAATGGGGAATGGCTGCAGATCAAGGGTGATCATTTCTGTGATTTATGAGCAGTGCAAGCAGATGGTTTTTTGAATATTTGGCCTTTTCCCAAAAACCTCATGCAAGCTAAGCTGTTGTTTCCTACTGCATGAAAAGCCTTTCCTTCCAAGTATGGGACCAAGCTGACTTGGACGCATCCTTTATACTTGAAAAGAGACACAGAAGATGCTGCTAACATAAAGAAAGCCAAGGGAACTCTTTTTTAATTTTTCCCACAGCTAGCAGCAATCATAACTAGAGAACAAGCTCTGGCAGCCAAAAAAAAAAAAGAGAGAGCCAGATACCTGGTCTGGAAGATAGAGATGTCTCACTTTGCCATGGTTATTAGATTATCAATTTTCTCCCCTCAAGACCTGTATGATTCACAGGGAACACTATTAGCCTGGCAAGAATTAATCACAGCCCTGATAAAGGTGACCTCCAAGCAAAAGCAAAAGGCAAACAGTCTTTTGTGTGAGGTACCTGGAAGGTAAGGAGGCTTGGCTAGGATTCTAAACAGGATCTTAGGAAACCCTATCTGATTAAGAGGAGCATGTCAGGTGGCTTTAAGTGAAAGACCAGAGAAGTAGGACTTTACCCTGGGTCATGGTAGGACATTTTAATGTTCTGCCTTATTTAAAATGTTGAACTTTGAAGTCTTTCATTTCAAGTTCGTTGATCTTTCACAGGTCTAAACTGGGAGTTTTGAGAGACAAGGACTGACAGTGGAAAAAAGATATTTCATTTCATTTTATTGCAGTCCCAGAGAACTTGGTGATGTGCATGTAAGTGAAGGAAGTTGGGCCAGAGTGACCTAAAACAGAGACCCACAAAAAATGACTTGCTCTAAAAGTAATATACCAACAATGTTTCAATAGCTTGAGATTCTATTTGTTCCTCTTTCTTTTCTAGAGAATTAACAGTGGGAAAATGCATGAAGAAATCAAAATTAGGCTTTAATGATCCTACATTATTGCCTGTAGCAATAAATCCCTCCCTCTCCTTCAGTTTTTCAGTACCCAACATGCATCAACCTTCTTCTATTTAAAAGATGTACATTCAGGAAAGGTTTTGCTGTCAGTAACAAACCTCACAGTACACCTGAATCACTTTGTTCCAGGGAAGGTTTTATATTTCTGGTTGAAACAAAAGCCTCTGGCACCTGTTAGAAGGATTTTGAGCATAAAAGGTAAGAGAGGGATGGCTTTTATCTTTTGCAGTTACAGCAAAGTGGCAGGTTACAAGATCAACACTCAAAAATCTGTAGTGTTTCTATACAATAGTAATGAACAATCAGAGGGGGAAATCAAGAAAAAAATTCCATTTACAATTGCAGCCAAAAGAATAAACTATTTAGGAATAAATTTACCTAAGGCTACAAAAGACATATATAAAGAAAACTACAAGAAATTGTTAAAAGAAATTACAGAAGACCTAAATAATTGGAAGGGCATACCGTGTTCATGGATTGGAAGACTAAATATATTAAGATGTCAATTCCACCTAAACTGATTTATAGATTAAATGCAATACCAATTAAAATCCTAAAAACTTACTTTTCAAAAATAGAAAAAGCAATAACCAAATTTATCTGGAAGGGCAGGGTGTCCCGAATAGCTAAAGATATCCTGAGAAAGAAAAATGAAGTTGGAGGTCTCATACTACCTGACTTTAAGGTATATTACAAAGCTACAGTGGTCAAAACAGCATGGCACTCGCATAAAGATAGATATACTGACCACTGGAGTCAAATAGAGTGTTCAGATACAGACCCTCTCATCTATGGACAGTTGCTCTTTGATAAGGCAGTCAAGCCAACTCACCTAGGACAGATTAGTCTCTTCTATAAATGGTGCCTAGAGAACTGGGTGTCCACACGCAAAAGAATGAAAGAGGATCCGTATCTCACACTTAAACAAAAATTAACTCAAAATGGATCAAAGACCTAAACATTACATCTAAGACCATAAACTTTTCAGAAGAAAATGTAGAGAAATGTCTTATAAATCTTATAATAGGAGGCAATATCTTTTGCAGTACCACTAGTTTGCCACAGTGCAGGTCTACACAGAGGGTAGTTCCCAGAAGCAGCCAAATGTTCTAGAAATGAACAATTAGGCCCCAGGCCCACCCTATCTGTGTGTTTTGAGACCACACGTGCCCCAGCTCAGAGGTCCCCTTGTAAACAGAGACATTTGCACTGACTTTTCCATTTTCACAGCTCCAGGGCCAAAGTCTCGAACTCTGAGAATATAGCTTTGATCCTCCTTAGACGTTATCCAGTTTCTTAGAATACACAGCTCTATTAATTTTCTTTTTATTACACAAATTCTGCTTTTATTCATTCACATATCAATTGAACATGGTATTCATGTCTCAATTTAACCATTCTGTTGCTACAGGGAAGAATGTAGGATCATTAAAACTACTTTTGATTTCGTCATATATTCTCCTAATATTCACTCTCTAGAGAAAAAGAAAGAAGAAATACAATCAAGGCTAATGACAAATGGTTGGATACACTGACTTTAGAGAAAGTCACTTTTTTGTGGGTCCCTGTTTATTGATTGCTATAGGTTTCTTTCTGGACTAATGAATTCTAAGTTTTATAAATGTTTTATTAACTGGACAGGGATGGATATTCTGTTACTAATGAATAGAGTGAGAAATGGCAATGAAATATAAATTAGTTTACTTAGGCATTATTGTTTTACATGTTACAGTATTTAAATTATAAATGTCAATGTAATAAATTAATGCCATTAAAATTATTTTATTTAGAAGTTTTTCTTTATGTTTGACTACTGATCTGATAAAAACTAAGACTGATGTGTTCAAAATATTTTGTGTTTGCTTTACATATTTAATATTATTTTATCCATAAATGAAAATTTTCCTTTTATGTCTATATAAAAAAGCCTTCTTAGTCCCATTAATGATATTTTCCCATGAATTCTATCTCCTTTGATTATTAATATTACTATCTGTACTTTTTCTGTTTGCATTCACCTATTTTTCTTGCTCTTAGTTTTTATTTTGAAATTCCTTTTAAGTGTATCTCTTATATAAGGCATTTGCCTTAACTTTTAAGAATTTGTTCTATACTTTTACTATGTTTGATAACCATACGTGAACATTTTATTATTTAGAAAGCTTAACCTACTTAAATATCTTATCATAATTTATATATTTGGCCTTATTTAGTTCTCTTTTTTACACTCTATTTTATTCCTTCTGCTTGATTTGTTTTCTATTTTTTGCTACATGATCATACTTTTCGTTTTGTTTCTACTTTTGAATATTAGATTACCTTTGGTTGTCTGAAGGTATATAGCTCTAGTTCTTAGCATTAAGAATGAAACAGTGTTTGTTGGCAGCCTGATATTTAAGATAAGAAAACTGGCATAATTTTTGAAATCACAAAGAAAGATAGACGATAAAGATTGAGATGGTGTAATTTAGGAATGCCTAGAGTATATAATGATAGTGACTAAATGTACAAATTTAAAAATGTTTTTGCATGAGGAAGAACAAAAGAATGTCATTACTGCAGTGTGCTGAAAATAGATGGTAATTAATATTTTAAAATTTCAACTAATGTGTGAGACTAAAGCAAAAAATGTTTATTTGGTACAAATCTATACTTTGACTAGTGCAT
>PVIY010003670.1:0-110424 GCA_004026745.1 Myrmecophaga tridactyla
TAAAAGATAAAATAACCCCTTCACATTCATTCTTCCACCCTACAATGAACAGAATAATAAACTATCATCATGCACATTCTTCTGTATACAATAGGACTTCAAACCTGGTTTTGTAAACCTTAAAAATAAAAAGAGAGAGACTATAAATTGATCAGTATAACATCACAATTTGGAATTGCATATCATTTCATTTCTTCCAACCTCAAACTTGTGCCTCCAATGTTTGCACAATTTAGAAAGCCCTGTGACCATTACATCTTCTGTGTAGTTCAACAGTGTTAAAAGTACTTGTTAATGAAATTGGAACCAAGTGCCTGTAATCACAAAGTGCAAATTAAGACTTTTATTATCATTAATGGAAGTAAACACCCATAATCAGGGGAAAATGCATCCTTCTACTCTGAACTTTGAAGTTTATATGAGAAATAAATTAACCATAAAATTAGGGTGTAAGCTGCTTTCTGAAGAAAAGTCTTAAAGGTATTCTAAAGTACTTAAAAGGCAATATTTCCTTAACAAATTTAAGCAGAGACACATAAATTGAACATGGCAATTTGAAAATTGGACAAGATTTAGATTCCTATTAAAATTAACCTTTACTTAAGTTGCTTGGAAAGTGAATTGGACTCACTGTAAGCTGCTGTTAGGCTTTAATTAAAAGAGCAGATGAAATGCTCTCTCTCCCTCTTTAGCTTCCAAAATGACTACCATCAAGATTACTTTTCAGGATTGAGAAAGAATTCTTTAAAAGAACCTAGGAAACAATATAAAAGAAAGATTGAAAATGTAGATACAAGTAAATCTGCAAGGTGTTTTAAGAAAAGGGATTTGTATATATTTTTTATCATGCAGTCTTTTTTAACTTTAAATTTAGAGATTAAAGTGTTGGAATGTAAGATTTTAGATATTGTGCTTTTAGGAAATAATGACAAAAAGAGGATTAAAAGGATAAGATGTTAAGAATACATGAATACTAGTACCTTTTGGTGTGACAAGTTAAAAATATAGAGATTTTATACATGTGAGCCATGAAATGTTCTCATAAAGATTGATTGCAAAATATGAGATTTACTACTCACACCATTTTGTTGAAAAAATACAGTGCAAATGAGTTTTAAATTTGTAGCATGTTCTGTAAGCATGCTAATGAATACCAAGATATGCGTTTTAAGTCCTGGTTCACCTAAACTCCTGTTACCAATACAAACTAGAAAGGTTATTTTAAGACTTTCCGTTTTTTCCACATTTAATTCTAATTTGATCTAAGGAAAAATGAGGCATATTTTATATTTATGTTGAGGGTTTTGGTAAAAGCAAATTTGAACCACTTGGCTCATCAATGTACCTTTCTTTAAGCTTTGATATTTTCAAGGTAGTGTCAGTTTGCAAAAATCTGGCAATGTCTTGAAGGATCAAAGATATGTGTTCTTTGATTTAGATAAAGTCAATCAAAGAGGAATTAATTAAAATTTAGAAAAATAAAGTTCTAGGACCTTGTTGCCATGGCAATATTTATTTTTAAACAAAATGGTTAGGATTCAAATTCCACTTTAGAATAATTTTAAATAACTTTCAGTGATCTCTAGCTTGCATTTTCTAACATTTTCTTTAGAAAGCTCACTGAATTATTTAAATTAAAAATATAGAGAAGAAGCAGAAATCTCTATTGGTTCATATGCCACATTTTTTCTTTACTTTGGATGTTTCCATTGTCAAACAGTGAGGCAATCTAACACACAATATTCTCTTTTCTGTGGTTCGTTTTATAAAGACATTATATTGCAATATTTCAACTCTATTTAAATAGATAGAAAATATAACAGAATCCTTGTACCTATCACCCAGCAAAAGAAATAAAACATTAACAGTGCAGTTACAGCTACTTCCACCTCCTACCTACTTCCTTCAGATATATTTATCTCATGCATTTCCTCGAAATATATGAATCCCTAGACCATATACAGCAGTTTTTTTCAAATTTAAAAATTTGAAACAACCATTTTGTGTTTTCTTCTACAAATACAGTGTTTTGTTTAACTTTATATGTGGTATTCTCCCTTTTATATATCCATATATTTAGGTTCAAGTTATTCATCTTCATATTTGTATGGTTTCCATTGTTTGAATATGCCCCCATATTTAACATTCCTCCTCTTTGCTTGATAGCTAAGTTGTTTCCATTTTGTGGCTATAAAATAAATTATAAATATTCTTATCTATATTTAGATGCACATGTCAGATAAATTTTTCTGGGATGAATCACTAGTAGAGTTTTCATTTCTTCAACTCTCCTAGCGTTGCTAAACTGCACTCCCTCAGAACTGGCTAAGAGTTCTTGGTGCACCACATCTGCACTAATGCTTTCCTTTCTCATAGTAATTAACTTTTCCCAAACTGTGATATAAAACACTGTATTCATGATGTTTTAATTTGCAAAGTGATGTTGAGTAGATGGATACATAGATACATAGGGAGGGAGGTAGGTAAGTAGGTAAATAGATGATAGATAGATAGTTAGTAAATCTCACTTTTTACAAATTTATTGGCCATTATAGTTTCTCCATCTATAAATTGATGGTCACACTTTTATGCAATTATATTTTGGTTATTGGACCAAATGAACTGTTTCTATTTTTTGCTATGTTTTCCCCATGGCAGGGGCAATGGCAGCAATTCATTCTGAGAATCCTTGTCGGTAGGTTTCTGCATTCCATTTTGCCAATAAGATGCGAGAGGAAAACCAAAACATATTGCTGTCCTTTTGCAAGCTGTGCACAGATGGGTGGGCTTTTGCTGAGCAAATATTTGCAGTGACTTCTAGTAGTTTTTCCCAAATCATATCTTTGCTGCAGGATGGTTATTGCCAGTGATTTCTTGTAGTTCTTGAAAATTTCACTACTGCTCAAAAGCTATCATAAAGCACCGATCACCAAATGACCTTCCCTGCTTATTTCTTCTCCAACGTAATTCCCTGTATTAAATATCTGAGGCTTGAAATGCAAGATGGTATCTCTTTTACTGAACAACCCCAAACTAATAGGGCTATTATCACTGCTTATTTATGTATGAGTTATTTATGTTCTAGGTACTTACCTTTTGTTGGGTTTATATATTATAAATATATGTTTCCAGTCTGTGGTTTACATTTTGAATTTGCCCATAGTGCTTTTCAATTAACTAATGTATTCAAAATCAATCTAGTAAGATATTTCAATGTTTTACTTTTTAATTTTAATCGTATAAAAAATCCCTTTCATATTCCTAAATTTATAATGAAATTGCCTTAAATTTTCTTTGGAGAATTTTAAGGTTTTTTATTCCCTTTTTAGATAAAGTGTTATATATTTTCATATATATATATTTCTTTATGGATAGTCAAAATCTTTAGCTCCACTCTTATCACACTGCTTCTTAGTTCCAAACTTAGATATCAATTATCTTTATATATATACATAATGTATCTTCTATTTCTTAAAATCACCTTTATGTCTAATACATTTGATATTTTTTCAAAGAACCTACATTTCCTTTACACCAATTCTTAGTTATATTTTAATTGTGTTGTTATTCTATATGACAATTTTTCAAATTATAAGATGTTTATTGATATTATATGAAATATAATTGCTTTGGTTATTTTTCACCCATATCTAGAAGACTTACTGAATTGTTTAATTCAAATGATTTGCTTGTGGATCCTCTTGGTTTCTTTGTCATGGTGTCTTTGGTTAATGACAATTTGTTTATTTCCAAGCTTGATATCTCTTTTGTCCTTTTCTTTTGTTACTCTGCTAGTTTACACCTTGAGCAGATTGGTGCATAAAAATAATGATTTGTAGGAATAATGTTGTGCTAGTTTGAAACCGATGTATACCCTGGAAAAGCCATGCTCTTTTCCTAGCCCAATCTTATAGGAGCAGACCCATTGTTTAGGGTGGAAACCTTTGATTAGATTGCTTACCTAGAGACTGAGCCACTCAATTGTGGGTGTGACCTTTTGATTAGGTTACTTCCATGGAGTTTTGACACACCCAATTGTGGGTGTGGCCTTTTGATTAGGTAGAGATGTGGCTGCACATTCAAAGGTGGATCTTGATTAGTTTACTCGAGTCCTTTAAAAGAGGAAACTCTTTTTGGAGTTGCTTCAGAGCTGACATAGACAAATGAAGATGCTTGGAGTGCCAATAGAGAAAGCTTAGATGCTAGACGTGGGTGTTTGGAGATGCGAAGCCCTGCAGATATCACCATGTTCCTCCCCATGAGATGCTAAGAAGCCAAAACCTAGAGTTCAGCCCCAGAGCAGTAAGTGAAGACCCATAGATGCTTAGAGAGGAAGCCACTGGAATCAGAAGCTGGAAGCAACAGAACGAGGAACAAGGATGAGCAGGTGCCAGCCACATACCTTCCCATGTGACAGAAGAAACCTGAATGTCATCCAGCCCTTTCTTCAGAATCAAAATATCTTTCTCTGGTGCCTTTCTCTGGTTTTGGTATTTTAGGCCTTGGAATGATAAACTTGTAACTTAATAAATCTCCTTTATAGAAGCCGGCCTATTTCTGGTATATTGCATTCTGACAGCATTGGCAAACTAAAACATTGTCTTTTCCACAATATTAAAATAAATGCTTATTGATTTTCAAAATTTATGATGATGTTTCCTGTGGAGTTTTGATAAATAGCTTCTTCAGGAAGGAATTTTCATTCTAGCCATAATTTTCTTTAAGAAAAAAATTCAATGTTTCCCATAAGAACATATCAATGAAATTTATGTGTAGCTTAAATCTCAAATATTAAACACATGTATGTTCTCAGAATTTAAACACAAAACCAAAACAAAAATAAAAAATCAGGATTATGCTCAATTGTAAATACAGATCACTCAAATGTAAGTATACAACAGTAAATATAATCCATCAATAATATATTTATTGTTATACTTCCACAAAATATTTTCCAGGAGTGCTAAAATGGTAGTTTCTTAAAACTGAATTGAAAGTCCTACAGATTTGATTTCTTACAGATTTTAATCTTGATTCTTTCCCTTAATACTTTATGTCCTTGGGCAAATTATTTTACTAATCCTCTCTCCTGAGTTTTTTTAATTTGTGATATTATTAATTAAATAATAATGATGGTAATTAAATAATACAAAACTCAAACTTTATATTTCTATGGTTTTTTAAATAATGTTGGTTTTTGAAAGTGGTTATCATGTAACGATATAGAAAGCATTCCTTGGTGCTAGCCTTTTTAGCTATTGATCAAATAGCATTGTTTTGTGTTTTAGCAGCAGAAATTTCCCTGTGCCTTCCTATGTAAGAGAACCTCAGAAAAAAATTAGCTGCCTTTCCTCTGAAGAGCTATAAGTTTTTAGCTAAATAAATCCCCTTTTATTAAAAGCCAATCCATCTCCGGTGTGTTGCATTCTGGCAGCCTTAGCAAACTAAAACAACATCTTATTAATATTGTCTTAAATCCATGAACATGGACTATCTCTCAATTATTGAGATCTTTGATTTCTTTCAACGTTACTTGTAGCTTTCTTCATAAGGATCCTAGACATGCTTTATTAAATTTGTACCTAAGTATTTTTTTGTTTGATGATATTGTTAAGTGGTATTTTTTTTTCAAATTTCAAACTCTGATTGTTCACTTATGGTATATGGGAAAGCAATTGACTTTGGCAATTTTGCCTTTTGTCCTGTGACTTTACTGTACTTGGTTATTAGTTCCAGGAGCTTTTTGTCTATTCTTTGATATGTTCTACATGGATAATCATGCCATCTGAGAATAAAAAGTATTATTTACTCTTTTCCCATCTGCATACCTAAATTTCATTTTACCATTATATTTCAATATCTAGGACTTCAATTATAATATTGAATAAGAATACATCCTTGCCTCTTTCTTGATATTAGAGAAAAATGCATCCAGTTTCTCAATTTCAGTAGACTGTGGATTTTTGTTGGATTATTTTATCAAGTTAAGAATGGTCCCCTCTGTCCTAGTGTTCTGAGAGTTTTCATCATGGATGAGTGTTGGGTTTTGTCAAATGCATTTTCTTCATTTGCCAACATACTCATAAGTTGTTTTATTTTTTAGCCTGTTCATATGATGAATTATATTTATGGATTTTTTGAATATTGAACAAGCCTTGAGTCAGTGAAATAAGTATCATTTGTTCATGTGCCTATTTATTTTCATACATTATTGGATTCAATTTTCTAAAATTTTATTTGTTGATTTTCTTAAGAGAATATGGTCTGTAATTTTCCTTTCTTGCAATGTGTTTATCTGGTTTTGGTTTTAAGTTAATCCTGGCTTCTTAAGATGTATGAAGAAGTACTATTTTATTTATTATGGGGAGTGAATATTATTTCTTCCTTAAATGTTTGATAGGATTCAATAATGAAAACATTTGAGCCAAGTGCTTTCTTCTGTGAAATATCGTTACTGATTTTTTTATAGACTCATTGCTATTCAGATAATCTATTTCTCTTTGTATGAGTTTTGGTAGTTTCTGCCCTTCAAGCAATTAATCTATTTTATCTAAATTATTTTAAATTTTATGGGAACAGAGTTGTTCATAATTTTCCTTCATTATCCTTTTAATTACTAACTGGTCAGAAGATATGGCCTCTCTTTCATTTCCATTAGTGGTCATTTGTATCTTCTCTCTTTTTTGTTGGTTAGTCTGCCTAGAGGTTTATTAATTTATCAATCTTTATAAAAGAACCAAATTTTGGTTTCATAGATTTTCAACATTGTTTTCATGCTTTCAATTTCATTGATTTATCTTCTAACTTTTATTATTTATTTTCTTATGCTGACTTTAGTCTATTTTTTTTTCTTTCTCTATATTACTAATGTGTTAATTTATATTACTGATTTTAGACTTTTTTCTTTTCTGGTGTATATATTTCATGCTATAAATGTCCCTCTAAATGCTGCTTTTGTTGTACCCCATAAATTTTTATTTCATTTTTATTTAGTTCAAAATATCATTTTTAATTTCTCTAGAGAATTTTTCTTTGCTATTTGGGTTATTTCTAAGTGTGTTATTTAACTTATAAATATTTTAGTATTTTAAAGTTCTTTTTTGTTATTATTTTCTAGTTTAACAATGGTCTGAGAATGTGTTTTGTATGATTTCTAATGTTTTAAATTTGTTAATGTACATTTTATTGCCAAGAATGTAGTCTGTCTTATGACTGTACCAAATGAGTTTGAGGAGGATGTGTATTCTGCTGTTATTCATGAAATATCCTATAAATGCCAATTGCATCAAGCTGATTGACAATGCAATTCAGGTCACTATATCCTAACTGAATTTCTGCCTGCTTAATCTATCAATTACTGACAATGAGATGTTGAAGTTTCCACTTATGACAGTGGGTTTCTCTATTTCTCCTTGCAGGTCTATCAGTTTTTGCCTAATGTAACATAAAAGATGTATTGCATCTTGAGTTATTAGGATTGTAATGTATTATTGGAAAACTTAACCTTTTATCATTACGCAATGCCCCCCTTTTTTTTTTTTTTTTTTTTTTTTTTTTTACAGGGGCAGGCACCGGGAATCGAACCCGGGTCATCTGCCACGGCAGGCGAGCATTCTTGCCTGCTGAGCCACCGTGGCCCACCCTGTAATGCCCTTCTTTAAGCTTCATGATTTTTCTTTTCTTAAGTTTGCTTTGTCGGAAATTAGTATAATTATCCCTACTTTCTTTTGATTTCTATTAACATAATGCATTCCCATTCCTTTATATTTAACCTTTCTGAGTCTAATGTAAGGTATCTTTTTTTTTTTTTAATTGGCATATGGGCAGGAGGCACCAGGGATCGAACTCCAGACCTCCAGCACGGCAGGTCGGAGCTCTGCCTGCTGAGCCACGGCAGCCGCCCTAATGTAAGGTATCTTGTAGGCAACATATAATTGGGTCTTGTGTCTCTTTTATCCACTCCGAAAACTTTTTTTTTACTTTGTGTACTTAGACCATGTCAAAGAAAAAAAATTGCACCAGGCAATGTTAACAGAAAAGGATTATGTTATTCATGTGCTGTTTTAGCATATGAAGAAAGAACAGAAACCAAATCAGAATTCACAACTCTGGGGAAGCAAAGGAGAGCTAACTTTTTAAGGGCTGGAGAGAGTTGGTGAAAAAGTACCAGAGGATGATAGGGGTTTGACCACTGAGATGGGTGAGTGATTTACTGAGGTTGCGAATAAGATATCTTGGTTCAGAATGTTTTCTTTTGCAGTAATTAGGCCACCTGGAGCCTATGAGAGATCAAGAGAGAGAGGAAGAAGGATACAAGGAGCTCTCTAGGTTAGATGCCACTCAGGTACTTCAGTAGTGTAAGGGCCGGTGTGACAGGGAGGAGAAGGGCCTGGACTCAGGAGAAGCCTGTTTAAAATATGGTCAATCTTAGGGGAATTCAAGGCAGTCTGAACAGATATTAAGGTAATCTTTGTCACCATTTGCATTCATAGTGATTATTGATATAGTCGGATAAATATCTTCTATGTTGTAATCGTTTTCTATTTGTTGCACTTGCTCTTTGTTTCTTTTCCCCCTCTTTTTCTGCCTTCATAGATTTTAAGTGAGCATTTTGTATGATTGCCTTTTATCTACTCTTATGTCAATTTTATGTCTTAAAAAAAAAAACAGTCGTTGTCTCAGCATTTGCAGTACATATTTTAAAAATCAATCTCAGTTAGCCTTCAAATAACACTATACGACTTCCAGGGTAGTTCAGGTTCCTTATGACAGAGTCCCCAGTCCCTCCCTCCAATCATTTATGGCATTATTGTCATTCATTTCACTTAACTGCATGCTATAATCTCCCAAGCACTCTTGCTGTTATTACTTTAACAAAGAATTAGCTTTTAGGTAAATTAGAAATAAGAAAATTAAAAGATTTTGTTTTGCCTTCATTTATTTGTTCTAACATTCTTTATATAAATAAAAAAAATCTGATTTATTTCATATTTATTGTGACAAAAAGTGTTTTAACATTTCTTATTGCACAGGTCTGATGACAGTTCCCTCAGATTTTGTTTGCCTTGGAGAATCTCTATTCTCTTTCACTTTTGATGTTTAATTTCAAAGGAAAAATATTTAAAGCAGATTGTGCTATCTTTGTTGTCTTAGCTTTCCCTTTTTACCTTCTTCCCTAAGTATCAAAATTCCATCTCCTTTTCCCTCCATAATCTCTCTCTGTCCTCTCATTTATTTGCATATGGTGATCATCAATAATTATACTTCAAACTTTATAGTAGTGCAATGACTAGTTTCCCTATAAGAGCCTCTCTACTCTGCAAGAATCATAGATACTGATCCTAGGTTAAATGTTATGCAGAATTCTCATAGTGTTACATCCCAATCAAATCTTGAAAGAATCCTTTCCGCAAAAAAAAAAAAAAAAAAAATTGCTTAGACTGTTTTATTTGTTTAGTGTAATTCTAAATTAGCTTTAAAGACTTATTTTTTTCCATATATTTTGATTATCCCATTCAAGAGTCAGAATAGATTATACACCAATTACAGAGCACTGCCTATATTATCTGTTTCATTATTATTTGGCTTGTACTGTTCACTCCATCTAGAATACTCTGCTTTCAGTCCATCTCTGCCTAATTCACATCTATATTTTAAGGCCCAGCTTGAATGCTACATCATCTAAAAAAGTATGGCCTGATCTTCTCAGTTGACAGTGAGGTCTCCATTTTTAAAATTTTAACAGTTTTTTAATGTTTTTTTTTTCATTTGGGGGGCAAGAATTTCATTCTCAAGAATTAGTATTTAATTTAACTCAAGAAAGAAGTTTTATTGATTGAGATCAGATAAAATGGTCAACATAGAAAACATAAAGCAATGTGGGCTTGATATAGTGCTTTCTGATCTAACTCGTCACTGATAAATTTGGGATGATTTCGAAAAATACATGTTTAACAAATACATTTGATATTCTTCCATAAATATTAAAAGTGTTGTGAGTACTCGACAGGGACCACAACACATTCTGTTCACAACTGAACTTCATAAGGAGTCCCTATAATCTAGATAATACTTCATTAAATTTCTGATTTTCCCCCAGGCCTAAACTAGTCCTTGGCCCGTGCTGTGCTCGGTTGTTGACATTGGCAAGCTCTGTATTTTCTGTGAGAATAATAATACTATTATTATTATTATTACTATTTTTCCATGGGCAGGCACCTGGAATCGAACCCGGGTCTCCAGGTTTTTCTATATTTTCTGTGAGAATAATAATACTATTATTATTGTTACTATTTTTGCATGGGCAGGTACCTGGAATCGAACCGGGGTCTCCAGCATGGCAAGCAAGAACTTTGCCTGCTGAGCCACCGTGACCTGCCCAAGTGAGAGTATTATTTACTCATGGTCTGTTGTAAGGTATCCTGAATAAAATTAGTTGTTTAACTGAGTTATGATTTTGTGAACAAAACATAAATCCTGTGGGTTTAAAACCATTTTATTTCATTTAATGTTCCCTAAATTATAAAATATAGCTTTATAAACCAGAATTCCTGCCTAACTGTCAGTTCATCTCCATAAATATCAACATGTATTTTACTGGCATATTATGAAAAGTATGTTGTGAAATGAACATTATTTTGAGAAAATAAAAATGAGATAGTTATGCTGAGAAAATAAAAATGATAGTTACACATATGGTGAAAAATCGCTTAAAAGACATTCTATATAACATCTCCATGGGTTATTTTCCTCATAAAAAGGAAAACAAATTTATGCTTGTGTACTAAACTCATTTTTGATGAGGTTCGTAAGGGCATTTTTCCTTCCTGGAACATCGCTATAGCTGCTCTTGCCTTTGGCAAATACAGTACAAGTGTAGGGACAGTTGCATATAGTGTAAAAATAGGTGCTGATAACTTCATGATGTTTCGCCAACTTCCTGGAGACCCTGAAGATTTATTTCTCTTGATACTTCATTAAGGAAAGTTTACTAAACCTGGTAAACTTACCTGTCTCTGGAGTGCTTTACAACGTACTTTAAAAATTCTTTGATTGCATTTTAAAACTGTACTTGAAGCATAAAGAAAAATAAGCTAGTAAGAAATGAAAATGAATCAAACTTCTTAGAGGTCAAGTGGGAAACACAGACAGCACAATAGGAACAAATTTTAGCTGCGATTGACAGAAAGGAATAAGAGCACATTTGTGCATCAGTAAACAATTGTTTTGTGATTATAATTATTTAAGGGTCTTTTAATGCTTGCTAGCTAACAAAGGCATAGCATTGAAAAACCTTCTGTAATGTGTAGTGGTCCCATAGCCCATTAGTGAATGATATACATAAACACACACACACATACACAAACAAAAGTATATATATAGAACACACAGACAATAGTTTCCAAAGTATAAATAGTACAGAATATGAAGAGAAAAATATCTTGTCTGGTTAGAAAGTATTCTTAATTCTTCTGGGTCCATTTAGAAAAATGGTCAAATGTTCAAAAAGAAAAATTAGCAAAATTTATTTCACTGAATTTTATCTTTAGCATGAAGCCAGATGTTTAAGTTGGATATTTTCCGCCTTTTTTCCTGTGACAAATGGATGAGAATTGCTCTTGAGGGAACTCATTTCTAAAATGCATTCACTGGGGGTTTACTCAAGTGCGAGGAAAGAAGTTGAAGTGACAAGTCAATTTGAATATAATACGGATTTGAAAGGATTTTTCCACTTTGAATAATTATGAGTTTAATTTGCCAATACTCAATCTACTGCTAAACCTGGAAAACCATTGATCACATATTTTTCAAAATGAACAAAATTTTTAGGAGCACAAATTTTGAAGGCCCAAATTTGAATCTATGAATTTAAGGGTATTCATACTCAAAACCAAACTCTGACATATAATCATCAAAGAGATAGTGAGAGAAAGAGTATCTTCTCTTGTCAATATGATCAGGCATAAAACCTTCTTGCTCTGTCTTCATCAAAGGCTAATTGAATTGTATTTGAGAAGCTGTTTAGCTTATCAGCCTTTTCTCCATATACGTAAAATGGAATTATTAATGCTTACCTTATAGAGTTGATATGATGAGTAAATAAGTACAGAACATTGGCCTCTGTCTGAAAAGACGTGCTCAATAAATTCCAGTCCCTTTCCCCTTCTCCTTTTGGAAACCTAGGAACTTAATAACAGGATTTCTTCCACTTCAGCATTTCATCAGTACGTTCATATCGCATTATCAAATGAATGTCTCTGACTTCATATTCTCAACCCCTATAACTTCCCTCTATTACCACAAAATACTGTCCTTTCTCTCTGTTTCTTTTATTTCCACTGAAATCACCCTTCTGTTCTTGGTTTACTTATTCGTAGTTTTGTTACAAAATAGAGTCAGGCATCAGTGCCAGGCACTGGGCAAGAATTGGCAAGCATAAAAGAAAATCAAAACATTTCAGTGCCTGAATTAGATGTGCTCGTAATGCATTTAAACACAACAAGTTAAATATCTTAATAAAGGTAAAAATGTGTAGAATTATATTTTCATATATATACTCACTTTTATACCCACATATATTCCTAATAATGCACACACAAAGCCAACCAGTCAATTCCCTAGTACTTCAAATCTTCCATATACAGTCCTCTAAAACACTCCTTCTGCAGTCTCATTGAAACACCATTTCCCACCTCGTCTTTTTTCTAGTCATTTAATTCAACCCAGAATATTTTATTCTTTATTTTTATTCACTTTAATGATACTCTAATTAGAACTTCAATCTCCTTATCCTTCTGGGAGATCTTGTGTTTCAAGATGGTAATACTTGTATCAAGCTGAAGATAAGTTTAATTCACTTCCCTGGAATTATATGGCTGTTAAAAAAATAAATATTTAGCACTTATTATAAGCAGACTTTATTCCAGACGCTGTGAATATAAAGGTAAACAAGGCAGGCTGTTTTATTAGTGATCTTGCAGTTGTTTGTCAACCTGTCTAAATTTTACTTTTTTCAATTTTAAAATGGGACTAAAAATACTTGCACTACCTGGTTTCCATGCAGATTGAAGGAGGGAATGGATATAAAATATCAGGCAAATGATGAGATTTGAAATATTATTATTCCTGTTATCTTTAATACCAATCTAT
The DNA here is from genome assembly GCA_004026745.1 of Myrmecophaga tridactyla. Lineage (NCBI taxonomy): Eukaryota > Metazoa > Chordata > Mammalia > Pilosa > Myrmecophagidae > Myrmecophaga > Myrmecophaga tridactyla. The sequence goes on from PVIY010003670.1 coordinate 13,150, forward strand.
ACACTACTATCACAGGGGCAGCAGTTCCATCTTGAAATGTATGTTCTAATGAGAAAATGCAATAAAACTGTTTCATCTTTATTTTAAATGTTAACTTTATACGCATTCACCCACTTTTTCTTTTTTAGAGAAGTTGTGGTTTTACAGCACATTCATGACAAAATGCAGGATTCTCACACACCACCTACCAACACCCTACATTTTGTCAATCATTTGTTACAATTGATGATAGCACATTTTTGCAACTATATATCGTTAACATCCATTGTTTAATTTAGGGCTTGTTTGTGTACTGTAGTTCCAAGCATGTTAAAAAAAATTTGTTACCATATATACAATCTAACATTTCCCCTTTTAATCATATTTAGATACATGTTTCAGTGCTATTAATTGAGTTTTCAACATTGTGTTATCATGACCACCATTCATTACTGAAACATTTCCATCATTCCTAGCAAGAACCCTGTAAATGTTCAGCCTTAACTTCCCATTCCCTATCCTCACCCGATCTGGTGACCAGAATCTGATTCTTGATTCTGACACTATGAATTTACTTATTCTGATTGTTTCAAATCATTGAGATAATACATTTGTCCTTTTGTGACTGGCTTATTTCACTCAACATGATGTATTCAAGGGTCATCCGCATTTTCTCATGTATCATGACCTACTTTCTTTTTATGGCTGAATAATATTCCATTGTACATATATACCACATTTTATTTATCTGTTTATTGGTTGATGGAACTTGGGTTGCTTTCATCTTTTGGCAATTGTGAATAACGCTGCTATGAACATTGGTGTGCAGATATCTGTTCAAGTGCTGCTTTCAATTCTTTTGAGTATTTATCTAGTAGTGAGATTACCAAGTCACATTGTAGTTCTATAGCTTAGCTTTTTGAGGAACTGCCAGATTGTCTCCCAGAGCTGCTGCACCATTTTATATTCCCACCAGTAATGAACGGGTGCGCCTATTTTTCCACATCCTCTCTAATACTTGTTATTACTTTTTTTTTTTTAATAGCAACCATTCTAATGGCTGTGAAATGACATCTCATTCTGGTTCTGATTGCATTTCCCTGATGGCTAATGATGTTGAACATCTTTTCATTGTGCTTTCTTCACCCACTTTTGTCTCTTATTAGAAAGTGAAAGGTACGACCATGCATGGTCTACTTATCTAACATTTTAACACCTTTGTACATTTTACAGAAGTATGATTTCTAGGAAAAGAATGTAAAGTTACAGGAATACTAATGTTCAAGAGGTTTGGCATTCCTCCCAGAAGTGCCACAAATAAACGCTTCATCACTTATTCCTTCAGAACCATAGATTTAAGTAGAATTTCATTTAGGCTTTAGAATTGTGACATATGTTAACCCCAATGAGAGTCTCTGCATGAAAAGAATGTTAGTAGAATTTCAACATAGTTTTATCAGTATAATATGTCATTTTGTGGTAAATATGCTATAAATATTTTATAAAACCTATTGGAAAAGATTTAACAAGCTCTAAGCTAATTTCCTGAGACCAACCATCTTGCATTGAGTCAATAATACCTAACATACCTGCAAAATTCACGATCACATTTGATTTAGTGTTCTATACAATATTATAAATATTTTATGTTAAAATATTTCATATTCCTTTTTTTCACTCAAATTGAACAAGCAACAAAATTGGTTTGCAAATGAATGTGGTTTAAATATATTTGAAATGAAAATTTTCAACTAACAACCAGTAGATTAAAGTTTTCTGTATCTTTTTCAAGGGTTTGACAATTAGTTTTGATATTTGCTAAAATATATATATTTTTAATAGAGAATGGCATGGAGAGTTTTAAGTGAAAGTTCACCTCTTGGGGCTGCAAATATTTAACTGTCATATTTAGACCTTCATATATAGAACCAAAATCAACAAGAAAGCCTAAAAATACATCCATCTCTCAATGCCTAGGGCACAGATGGCTAGACAGTCTGCTTCGCTCCTCACATAGGTTTCCCTCTATTGTTCAAGAGGGGGAGAATATGTCTTAGGGAGAAATAGGGAGGAAAGAAGCATGGGAGTGAGGAAGAAAGTGAGGAGAAAGAGCAGGAACACAAAACTTGAGAGAACGCTTTGCCAACTTTTTATAATATTTTTCCCCTTCCTGGCCTCAATTTGAAACAGACAAATGCCAACCTTGCTCTGTAAAACCTAAATATGACTTACTGTGCTCAGGACATCGTGTTTGGTACTGTAGCAAATACATGATAATAAATATGTTCACTGCCCTCAAAGCTAACAGTTTTGCTGCTTGTAAATGTATGTGTGATAGGGAAAGGGCCTGATATAAATTCTAGCTGTGGTAAATGATTTCTGACCAATATCCTGTTTCAATAGGAGAGCACCTGGTTTGCACTGTCATGGAGAAAAACAGGCTTCTGGGAGTGAGTATGGTGTCTCCTTCCTCTCTGAGATAAATAGAAGTGCAAATCATATGCCATTTGTTTATAGGTATGGTCCCGTCAGCCCAACAAGGGGTTAATTTGAAAGGCCTCTGGAGATCCTGCCAATATAATATTTCAACTTTTCTAAGCTTTAAAATAACAAAGAGAAAAATTTTTATAACTTTTATAGCTTGTATGGCTTCCATATTATCGGGCGGTGTTTGCTTCCTAGAATGCTCAAGCAAATACCTTAAGTGAGTTGGAATAAACAATGGCACTTTATTTGCTGATAGTTTGAGGTTGGGAAAAAGTCCAAATCAAAGGATAAACAAAGTGATGGTTTCTTCCCAAAGGCTGCGGCATTCTGGGGCTAGCTGCTGGTGATCTTTTGTCCTTAGCTTGTCGCGTGGCAAGACACGTGGTGGTACCTCCAGGTCTCCTCCTTCTCTTCCAGGATTTCTTGATGTTCAACTTCTTGCTTCCTATGGATTTCTCTCCTTCTGTCTGAATTTCTTCATTCTGCTTATAAAGTGCTCCAGTACTAGGATTAAGAATCATCCTGATTGAGGTGGGCCATGCTTTGACTGAAGAAACCTCATCAAAAGGTTCTACTTACAACCGGTTCACACCCACAGGAATGGATTAGATTTAGGAACATATTTTTTTTTTTCTGGGATACACACAGTTTCAAACCACCACTGGGGGAAAAGGAGATGAATACATGATAAAGAAAACTGAATCATGTGTCAATTCAAACAAATACATATGGACAGTTTAACTGGTTCCTCTTTACAAAGCAAATTATCCTTAATGGAATGTGCATTAAGGCTGGCACAACTGGCAATGCCAATAGGGTTAGTAGATAACTTATTTTTTTAGCTTTTGCTCCTGCTTCATTATGATAGCCATCAAAGTAGATATTTTATGAAAGAAAGTCCAGCAAGTTAGCTCAGATATCATGAAGTAAAGATGGCAGAAGACATTATTCTAAAATGTGAAGTTATTTAACCTCACAACCACCCTAGGAAGTATTTACAAATATCATCACTTACAGATGAGGAAACTGAAACAAATGACTTTTAAAGAGTATTTTCATTCCAATTTTTATAGGAGCACAGTGAAAAAGTTATTCTTGAAAAACCATAAGTAAAGGCAGGTCCCTGTAGTTTAATTCTATACATTTTGAGGAGGAGGCAGAGGAGAATGCACAACTTCTTGCTCTGATTTTTTAATGTTATTCAGTTATTACATGTGGTGCTTCTCTTATATCACCAACAAAATTTGAACCTTGTGAGAGCCACAATGCAGGTAAATGGAGATTCTACTTGTTTATTAAAACTATAAAATATTTCTTAAATGAAATTGAATTTATTCATTGAAGTCATAAATGACCTCACCAACTTTGAGGTGAGATAGAGAAGACAAATGTTATCTCTAAACCAGGATCAAACACAATACAAGGTATACATATATATCTACTGACATATATGTAAATGTATGTATGGAATATATGCACATATATGATTACCTATATATTCCAAATATTCCCAACTATTTCACCCTCCAAGGACTACTTTTATTGTGCACCTGTTTTAGTTTCCTAGCTGCTAAAACAAATACCATACAAAGAGTTGCCTTAATAAAAGGGGATTGATTGGCTGATGGTTTTGAGGTTGGGAGAAGTTCGAAACTGATGCATCAGCAAGGGGAGAAATCAAAGTTTTCTCCCCTAAAACTGTGGGGCTCTGGAGCTATTACCAGTGATCCTTGGTCCTTGACTTTTCTGCCATATTGCAGTGCATGAGACAATATTGTCTCCTTTCTCTTCCAGATTCTGATGATTTCCAGATCAGATTATCTTGACTTCTCTTGACTTCTCCCTCCATGTCAAATTTCCTTTTCTTATAAGGACTTCAGTGATATTGGATTAAGGCCCACTATCATTCTGTGTGAGCACAACCTAATCAATAACATCATCAAAGATCCTATTTATAAAAGGACAGGGGTTGGATCTGCACATCTCTATTATTGTAGAGGACATGATTGAGTCCCAATAGCATCTAAGTAGTAAAACAATCTGTGATGAAATCTTCATTTAGACAGAGATGAATATGCCCCTGATAGTAATTGTCAATCCCAGTCTCTACCACTCTCATCAGGATTTATGGAGAATTCATGGAGCTCTTTGTGCTCCCAAAAAACAAATCCTCCCTTTTCTTCAGCCCCACTCAGAACAGATTGAAGGTTTATCACTGAGAACACCACCGCTTTGTACCACCACATTACAAAAATTCATGCCTAACCACTCCAAAGTTTCTCTGAAATTTTGACCAAGAGACCTATTAGATAAAAGCAAAGAACATGAATAGACGATTCCCAAAAGAGAACATAAAATGTGTTAATCACATGAACAAATTTTTTCTTACATTTATTTTCACTTCATTGACAATTCCTCTCCTCCTTAATTTTCATAATTTAGTTTCCTCTTCCAGTATGCTACCACAAATGCTGTAATGAAAGTCAGTGATGACCTTCTGAAAACATATCTAACCTTTCCTCCAGATCTCTCGGTTGTTATGAGTCCTACCCTCCGACTCTGTTTGCACATTACTCCTCTTTAACACTTATTGCCCAGAATTATTCATTTCTAGTGAATTGTACTTTTCTTTTTATATTCTCTCAATCAAGAATACCATTGACTTTACCAATTTTTACCAATCTGTGTCTATACAAATCTCTCTCATACCATTGTATCTAGTCGTATCCTTTATTCCAAAGGCCAATCACAAGTTACAAATTCCAGTTGCATTCTGGAATCAATAGGAAAATATCCCAGAGTCATTTCATTTTCAATTTAAGTATTCTCTATGTGTTGATTCAAACTTTATGTATCCTAGAAAAATCATGTTCATGAAGCTAATCCATTGCTGTGGGTGTGGACCCATTGTAGGTAGGATCTTTTGGTCAGATTACTTAAACTAAGGTGTGACTTACCTCATTCAGAGTGGGTATTGATGCTCTTACTGGGGTCCTTTATAACAGAATTAAATTCAGACAAAGAGAGAGAAAGCCACAGAAGCAAGAATCTGAAAGCAAGGAAACCGGCAAAAGAAGAGAAAGAGCAGCAGACTCCGCTATATACCTTGCCATGTGAGAGGGGAGACCAGGTTCACCAGCAGCCAAGATCTGAAGGGTCTAACATTAGATTATCGGTACCATTTACAGCTAATGTGGCCTAGCCTATGAACTAAACCTCTCTACATCTTCTCTGTAAAATAGTGACAATAATAGTGTTTGTTTTGTAGAGATTTTTAGAATATTAAAGGAGATAACCCACTTAGAATGGTTAGCACAGTGCCTGGGCTCATTATTGCTGTTATTTCCTCCTGTACCATCATGTATAAAAAGTTGCCAGGTTTATGAATCCTACTTTGTCAATATTATTCCTTTCCTTGATTTAGTCACATTAACCTGTGTTAATAACCTGTGTTATTTTTGTATTATTGCAAATATCTTGTCAGCCCCATCTCCAAACCATATTACTTATTGCTGCTAGGTTAATGGACTTATACTATGATTTGACACATCTTTTTCTTTGCTCATTATTTTTTATTATGTCTCCATTACCTCCCAAATTAAGTCAAAGGTTTTGCTTGGAATTTGAAGCTTTCCAAAATATGTTCCAGTACACTTTGTACAATTATTATCTCCCATTAGTCTCTACAACTATTTGATTATACGGCTAAACTACCTACAGTCTACATATATGTTTTGCATTTCTTGCCTCCACATCTTTCCCATGTTATACTGCACCACTCTTTTGTCTTAACACCCATCTGCACAGAGATTTCCTCTGCTCAAATTCTTCCCACAGGTATTAAAAGAGTCACACTAAGGTAAATGTTTTATAAGATATACACCAAAATCTCCATGTTTTTAACACAATGATTTATTTCTTGCTCATGCAAATAGGTGGTCCAACTTGACAGAAGCTCTATTCTACAATGTAATTCAGGGACCCAGTTTCCTTCAATCAGGTGATTCTGCCATCTTCAATTTATGACTTCCAGGTCACCATTCTTATCTGCATCATGTCAGTGCAGAGTCAGGGAATGTGGAGGGATTTATGGGTTGCAGATCTAGAGTTGCACTATTTTTGCAACTCACTCCATTGCTTACAATTCAGGTAGATGGTTATACCTGACTTCAAGGAATTCTGAGCAATGACACTTCGCAGTGTGCCCAGGAAGAAGAAAATGGTCTTGGTAAATAGTGAACAGTCTGGGCCATGCTACATTTCTGAAAACATGTCAAATGCCTTCTTTTCTATGAAACTCTTCCTAAATCTAAGTCTCCCAGGCAGATGTCATCTGAGATATATAATAAATAGATGGGATTACAGAAAAAAATTATGTTTTTCCATTAGTTACTGTAATATGTCACTGATGAAAATTTCTTTGTCAATAATTGTTATTAAAGTAGATGGTTGGGTGGGCCACGGTGGCTCAGCAGGTAAGAATGCTTGCCTGCCATGCCAGAGGACCCGGGTTCGATTCCCGGTGCCTGCCCATGTAAAAAAAAAAAAAAGAATAAAGTAGATGGTAAAATGAGTTTAGGAATCCCCTTCATGGAAATAGGATGGGTTCTCAACTTTATAGGACAATATATGTAATCAAACAAGCTGGCAAAAGGATGAGTTACTTAAACTCTCAAGATCCCTTATGGCTTTTTAATTCCCATGATTTAAACGCTTTTGAAAGGCATTCCAGGTATTATTTTCTTTTCTACTGTGGCAACGTTCAAAACTTGCGTTAATATTTTAAGCTTTCCAAATGTCAATGCAAATAGAATTCCCATACCAATGTTTTAACCAATATACATATTATTTTACTGAATCAAAGGGAACTAAACAAAATCAAAAGGTATACTCTCCCACATCTTATTATGGCAAAGCAAACCCTATTGCAATATCATGGTTAACATTTTATCACCCAGGTTTTGGAATTGTGCTATGAAGGCCAACAGTATTCCAAACTATTTCAGAAAATATTAAGTATAATGGCCCTTACTAGACAATGCTGCACTTATTTTTTTCAGTCATTTCATAGATAGCTTTCTCCAGATGTTGCCAGGCAACATCAGCTCATAGAAAGATTTCTTGTTCATAAGCTAAACCTCCTTGGTAATACAATGAGAATCAGGATTTTTACCACCTGTTCAGGTGGAAATACAAGTAAAAGAACTTCAGTCATGATTTCAAAGGAAAGAATCAATTTATAGATTTTTATTAAAAAAATTTGACAATGGTCTTAGTGGAGAGATCTGTGGTCAGATTACATCACATTAATAATATTCGTGTAGTCTGCACAAAGGACAAAACGGGAGACAACTGAAAAAATTTTTCAAATTGTATAAATAAATCATCATATGATGGGAAATTAATAGAAGACAAACTGATATAGTCATCCTTGTAAAGAATTATCATAATTATAGTTACAATTTAAGAGTAGTGGTTGCTCAAATGTACATGGTCTGACAGATTTCTGCATTTGGGAAGAGTGAAATCGGGTGAACATTTCATTATGGATAAATGAAATGTAATTTAAAATATAGATAAAGGTTAATTACTTCTCCTTATTTGAATAGTGGTAGCCATGAAACATAACTGATGTGTTTGAGGTGGGGATGTCTTTCAAAATATCACACGATATAATCACCATTTTTTAAATGATTTCTCACAATAATTAAAAGCACAAAGTTTTTCCTTTCTCTCTTTTTCTACATGTTTGCATGAAAATTTGTACATACCCAAATTTGAACAGCTTTTATCTTTTTCAATAGTTTAATTATGTTAAAAGGTTATGTGTTCTAATTAGATAAAGAACTGGAGAAGAAAATAAGTTAGCTGAGAGGAGTAAATGGAGCATTTTGAGTGTGATTCAGGATAATGCAAATATATCAGGATTCTGAGTAGAGAATATTTTTAAAAATACCACAACTGCTGTGTATCTATGAAAATGCCGGGTATATTTAAGCATTTTACAAATATTATATTATTCAGTTGCCAGTTTGCTCATATCCTGTCTTTCATCTTTTCATATGTACATAATTCCAAATGCAACCATTTTCACCCCATGTGTACCCATAAATGTGTTACTCTCAATTATAAGCGCTTCCTCTCATCTAGCCTTGCAGGGAACAATTATAGTCTCATTATTCAAATTTTATAGTTCTAATATACATCATACATAGAGTTCTAATTTCCAAATTAGAGTACTATAAAAAATAACTTTCATGGTAAAAGAACATTAGGTGAAATGATACTTTACGTATGTGTAAGGCTAAGTTTCACTTAATTTAAGCACATTTATTAAAAGCTTATCATATATATGACACTAATGTGTTTAAAGCTACTGTCATCTCCCTCATGAAATGTATAGTCTATTAGGTTTATATAGAGTATTGTGACTCAAAAGAGTGTGATAAGGGTGAACAAATGCATGCACATTCCATATTGGAGAAGATCCATTTTCCGAAGAATTCTGTCAAAATGACATCTTTTATATTATTGCAGAGTCAAATTATGTTATGTATTTGATGTCCTGAAGGCTCCATAATATTTTGTAGTATTATTATTTTCTGTAAGTTTTTTTTCAGTTTCATTTCCATCTATTTACTACTGTCCTCGGAGTTCAATGATTGGGCAGATATTTTCATTTTGCTAAGCATGTGATTTAATTTTTTAAGCTTAAAACAAGTATGAAATGACTCACTTCACTGGCAAGCTTAATTGCAAAACTAACTTCTCAGCATTTATATCTCTATATTGCAATATTGTTACAATTTAATATTCAAACCCATTTGTATTACTCATGGTTTGCAGTTCATCCTTGGGACAAAGCTCAATTCTCAGAGAAATACCCAGAAACCTGGGTTTGAGGTGGGGGCTTTATAGTGTTCCTATTTGGAGGGCCACAGTAGCAATCCCTGCTCTTACACCTTAGCTGTCCCTTCCCAAGAGTCCTAGTCACTTTTCAAAAGGCCCTCAGGATATAGGGCAGTTGAGGTTAATAAGACAGTGCCATCCTGGTGCAGCCCATCCAGGTCCTACTTAGAAGCAGGACATTTTTCTTTTTCTCTCTTCTCACTAGTAACTTTGGTGAGTCAAAGTAGGAAAGAGGGCTTGGAGGAATTGGACACAGCACAGCCTTGATTGCCCCTGATGTTCTAGGACTTTCAGAGAGAGATGAGTGTGGTTAGCTCCTTAGAGTATGGTGATCCAAATGACCAGAAGGGAGGAGCCTCCATTATGGGTCAGCCGAGTGTGGCTTTTTGAAGAAGAGGAGGTTAATAAATAAACCCATGGCAGTTAGGAAATCCAGGGAGGTACCAAGTGGGTTGAGTGGTGCCAAGTCCCTCAGTAGAAAAACAGGTGATTATGAGAAAAAATACTGGCAAGAGACATGGGAAGAGACCTAGGTCCAGCTTTTTCACTCTGAGTATCTAAAGCCATTGAAGTTTTGCAGTTCCAGAGAGGAAGCTTTCAGTGGAAAACCCCATATTTTATTGAGTGGCTATCAGAATGTGAGATGCTTCAGGAGATGCAATTAACTCTAACCCCACTCTAAGTACCAAAATCTATATTAGTCACAGTTACCTAGAGAAACAGAATTGACAGGATATGTATATGTGTATATGTAATTACTAAGAGATTTATTGCAGGAATTGCCTCACAAGATCATAGAAATTGACAAGTTTGAATTTTATAAGGTAGGCTGCAAGTTAGAAACTCAATGAAGTTAACATTGAAGTCCCCAGGAGAAATGTTTCATTATTAATTTGGATAAAGGTGACAATGAATTCCCCTAGAAAAAAACTGGCTGTCTGAAGTAGATAGACACTCTTCTTTTTGAATGCTGAAATACTCAGTTCTCCAATTGAATGGATGAGTGGACACCTCTTACTCTCCTTTGTTGATTGCAAATGTAATCAATCATAGGTGCAATCCGTTGGCTAATTATTTGGATCCTTCTATGAAATGCCCTCACAGGAACAATCAGGCCAGTGCTTGCTTGGCCAAAAATGAACCCCATAACCTAGACAAACTGACACATGAAATCAACCATCATATCATTTAATCATATCACTTAATCCTCAGAACCACTTAATGAATTATCTGTTATTATCATTACTGTGAATAAAATGGGGAAACATATTACCAGGAATACGAGTCGAACAATTTGTTTATATTAAGAGCATACTTGTGACTTCTACTTTCCATATTATGGAGTAGCAGATATTAGACTAGCCATCTGCAGAGAATAGCTATAAAACCAGATAAAGTACTTTAAAAATTATGAAGAATGGCAGGACTTGAGGATCCATAATCTTGGGGAGAAGATGCATTAGCTTGCTTTTTTGCTATAACAAAATACTACAAACTTAGTGGCTTAAAGCAATACCAACTTATCATCTTGCAGTTCTGGAAGTTCTCAGAATCTGAAACCTGAGCAGGGCTAAAATTAAGATGTTATTACAGTTGTTTTCCTTATGGAAACTCTAGGAGAGAATTTGTTTTCTTACCTTTTCTGACTTCTATAGTCTGTGACCACATTATTATGACTTCTGTTTCTGTGTTTACATCATTTCTTTGACCCTGATTCTCCTGCCTCTTTTTTATAAGTGGTCAATAACTACCAAGAAGCCAAGCCATTCTGAAGAAAACCTGAATGAGCCTGGAAGTTGATTCATCCCCAGTCAACCCTGCAGATGCAAACACTACCCGGATGATACCGATTGCAGCCTTGTGAGCAAGGTGAGGGCGATGCAACAAATCATGCTTAGTCTTGTGACCCACACAAACTATCAAGTAATAAATATGTATTGTTTTAAGCTGCTAGGTTTTTGATATTTTTTCCACAGCAGCCATAGAAAATTAATGCAAAAACATAAGCAGATAATTCAGTAGTCTTGAGGTATTAGGGTAAAAAATAATGAGATTTGAGAGACTGCCAAGCCAGAGAGCCACATAACAAATAAAAATATGGCCCCAGAAAAGTCACTCCCTAGAAGCAAACCGGAAGTAAGTTAGCCTCTACTAGTCAGAGTGATGGGTCAATAAAGTACCCAATTGCAGTAAAAAAAAAAATTAAATATTCCAGGGAAAAGAAAACATTATCGAGAATCTCTAAAACTCTGTATACAATATCCACCATTTAATTAAAAAGAAGTACAGAGTAAGTCATGGAACTACACCAAAGAATTAAAATCAAAGAAGAAATATGGACAATACGAGAGAACCACAGAAGAGTCAGATATTGAAGTCATCAGAATGGACTTTTAAAAATTTAAAATCAATATCTCTAATAATAAAGGTGTAAAGGTTGGCAGTTTCACAAGGATCTATATTCAATCACATAAAGTCAAATGGAAAGATAGAATTAAACATAGAGTAACTAAAATTAAATAAAAGATTGGATAAAGCAGAAATGAGAATTATTTGGCAGAAAATATGAAGTCTTAAGAATGGAGAGAATAAAAGGATGAAAATACACAAAAGAGAAAAAAACTTCAGATATAGCAAAAATTTCAAATATTTGAGTTCAAGGAAGGGAGAGAGAGAATTTGTCACAAATAATTGAGAAGTAAGGCCTAGGAACTAAAAGGACATCTTTTAGATAAATATAGTAATATTGTCTGACATAAGGGGAAATTTTGCTTGTTCTAGAATTTAGCATAATTGGAATTGTATAGTATTTAGTCTTTGTGTCTGGCTTCATTTGCACAACATAAAGTATTTGATAGCAATTTATATTGGTTTTGGTATATGTGTTCACTCTTTCATTTCGCCAAGTAGTATTCTGTTGTATGAAAATACCCCATTTGTTTTTCTATTTTACTGTTGAAGGTCAGATAAATCCTGTCCATACAAATCCTGTACAGATATTAATGGTGGATTGTGGTGGTTTGAAGCTATATCTACCCCCAGAAAAAATATGTTCTTAAATCGAATACATTCCTGTGGTGTGAACCCATTATAAGTAGCTTTTGATGAGTTTACATCAGTTAGGGTTATTCCACCTCTATCAGGATGGGTCTTACTCCTAATACTGTAGTCCTGCATATGAGGGATACATTGAGTCAAAGAGGGAGAACGCCATAGAAAGCAACAACCTGAAACAGGAGCCACACAGGTTTTTGGAAGAAAATCACCTAGAAGGGAAGGAAGAGACCAGCAGAAGCCACCACATGTCTTTCTACATGACAGAGGAGCCAAGGATTGCAGGCAGCCAACCCAAGAATAGTGTCCTTTGGGAAGAAAATATCACCTTTATGATGTCTTGATTTGGACATTTTTCTGACCTCAAAACTATAAGTGAATAAATTTCCATTGTTTAACCCTACCCATATCATGGCATGTACTTTGAACAGTCTAGGAGGCTAAACATGGATTTATTCATTCTTTCCAAAAATCCAGAAACAACCCAAATGGTTATTAAGAGTTTAATAGATAAATGTTTACATCCTGAGTTATGCTGCAGCTGTCTCATCACTGTGAGGGGCTGAGTGGGAGAAATGGGAATTGACTGCAAGAGATGAGTAAATTTTGAGTGTAAAAATGTTCCATATATTGATTATGCTGGAGATTATAGCACTGTATAAGTTTTTCCAAATTCATAACTGTGCACCTATAAAGTATGAATATCATTGTAAGTAAATTAAAATTCAAATAAACATTAAAAATCGAAACAAAAATATACAATATGAATACAATTCACCAAAATGTTTACATTAAACATTTTATTTTCCAATGTGTTGGAAATGATGTAAAATAACTGGAACTCCAAAATTGAATATATATTGTGTTAGACAGAATAATAGTCCCCAAAGAGACCCATGTCCTAATCCCTGGAAACTTCTAAGATGTTATCATACATGGAAGAAGTCTTTGAAGATGTGATTAAACAAATTAATTGGGGTGAATATCCTGGATTATCTGGGTTGAACCAGTGTAATCACAAGCATCTTTATAAGAGAATGAGGATGGTCAAAGAAAGAGATATGCCTACAGCCACAACAGAAGCAGAAGTTCGAGTGATGTGATTACTCACTGGGCAAGAAACCAAGAAATGGTGGTAGCCTCTAAAAGCTGGAATAGGCAAGGAAATGGGTTCTTCTCTAGAGCCTGTGGAAAGAACATGCCCTTCCCATACATTGATTTCAGTCTAGTATAATGAGTTGGATAATATTCCCCTAAGAGTCAAATCCACCTCAGAAACTCAGAATGTGACCTTATTTGGAAATGGATTTTGCAGATGTGATTAAGGCAAAGATCTTGAGATCAGTTCATTTTGGATTAGAGTGAGCCCTAAAACCAATGACAAATGTCCTTACAAGAGACAGAAAACAACACATTCAGTCATGCAGAGGAAAGGTCCAGATTATGACAAAGAGAGAGATTGGAGGGCAGCCTCAAATAAATCACAAGATTTCTAGCTGCCATCAGAAGCAAACAAGAAGGTACAGAATGAATTCCTTGGAGCCTTCTGAGGGAGTGTGGACTTGCTGAGTTTCAATTTGGACTTCTGGCCTCCAGACCTATGAGAGAATACATTTCTTTTGTTTTAAAACATCCAATTTGTGGTCATTTGTTACAGCAGTGCTAGGAATCTAGCAGATTTTGCAAGTGCAGTGCTGCTATAACAAATACCTGACAGCATGCAGCTTTAGAATTTCATAGTGAGTTTAGGCTGGAAGAATTTTGGAGCACCTGATGGGAAATTCCTAGATTATCTTGAAGAGGTAATTGGTAGATGTGGTGGTTTGTAATTGTGTGTACTCCAGAGAAACATGTCCTTAAATCTAATCCATTCCTATGAGTATAAATCCATTGTAATAGGATCTTTTGCTAAGGCTACTTCTGTTAAGGTGTGACCCACCTCATTCAGGATGGGACTTCATCACACTACCATAGTCCTTTATAAAAAGAATGGAGAGAGAGAGAGAAAGCCATGGAAGCAAAAAGCTGAAATCAAGGAAACCCTGAAGAGAAGGGAGAAACCAGCAGATGTGGCACTAGAACTAAGGATTGCCAACAGCCAGTCTTTGGGAAGAAAACATCACCTTAATGATGCCTTGATTTGGATGATTTTTTTAGCCTCAAAACTGTACACTAGTACATTTTCATTGTTCAAGCCGAACCATTTCATGGTATTTGCTTTGCGCAGCCTAAGTAACTAAAACAGGACATATATGGATCTTAAAGGCAATTCTGATGAGGGTTCAGAAAGAAATAAAGAGGATGGTGCAGAAAGGTTCTGTCCTCTAGAGAATACATATATTGTCATGAACAGAACATTGATAGAAGTATTAACATTAGTAGTGCTTTTGGAAAAGTCTCACAAGAAAATGGGGAACATAGTATTGGTAACAGAGGGAAAGGAAATCCTCATTATAAAGAAGAAGAAACTTCACAAAATTGTGTTCTTTTGTTGGGTGGACAGCAAAAATTCTAAGCTTGGACATTTAGCTGAGGAAATTTCCAAGTATTGAAAGCACAGCCTGATTTCTTCTTGCTACTTATCGTAAATTGTGAGGAAAAAGATAAATTGAAAAGGGAACTGCTAAGCAAGAAGGAATCAGTAAATAACAATTTCAGAGATTTTTCAGTCTCTCTAGATTACAAAGGATGCTTAAATTGGAAACTTGTCCTTAAAGCATGTTTTGGAGAAAGGCTGAGGGTGTGGTAGACAAACTTTTGCTGAAGAGAGTAAATATTTGACTCCTGGATCCAATAAATCATCTCAACAGAAGCCAGGCAAACAGATGGGGCTATCCAGGAATGATCTATGGAGAATGCTCTTGTCTAATGATGTGGATCTCCTTGACACACATAAGAGATCCACAGGGTTTTTGAGAATGGTATACCACCAGAAACACTGCCAGAATTGTCTGAAAGGGACAGAGATAAGAGAAAAAATGAAGTAATTCATTTGGACTGCTGGGATTCCACATACAGAGAACATGCTGATAGAGATAATTGGATGCAATCTGTGTTAACTTTCAAGAAAAAAGTAGAATAACTCTGAAAGCACAGCCATAGATGCAGAGGCAGAGACCAGAGAGCTGGGCTCAGAGGTAGCGCTGACAAAGCCTCCCCAAGTCCAGCCTAGAGGCACAAAACATAAAGCCACAGCGCATACAGCCACAAGATTATTTTCAGGCCTTGAAACCAAATGAAATTTGCCCTGCTAGCATTTAAAGTTCCTTAGGACTAGTGAACCTTCTATTTTCCCCCTTCAGGAATAGGAATATCTATGCTTTGCCTATCTCTCCATTGTGTTTTGGAAGCAATTACTTATTTTCCAGTTTCATAGGTCCACAGGTTAAGAGAAATTTTGCCCCAGGATAGATCATACCAAGTGTCTCCCCTGTACCTGATTATGCAATTCAGGTGATGAAATTTGAAACGTTTTGAATCAATTATATTTTGATGAGATTTTGAATACATACTTAAACTTAGAGTTGATGCTGGAATGGTTTAGAACTTTTGAGGATTCTGGGATGGCATTAATGTATTTTGAATTTATGACAGAAGTGGATTTTGGGGGGTTGAAGAGCAGACTAAAGTGAATTAAATAGTGCTCCCCAATTTCATATGTACCTAGAACCTCAGAAAGTGACCTTAACTGGAATAAAGGTCTTTGGAAATGAGATGAAAGTAAGGATCTCAAAATGAAATCATCCTGGATTAAGGTGAGCCCTAAATCCAATGACAAGTTTTCTTTTAAGAGACAGGAAAGGAGAACACCCTCAGAAATGCAGAGGGAAAACCTAAGTAGGACAGAGGCAGAGATTTTAGAGCAGCCACAAGCTGAGAAGTGCCAAGAATTATCAGCAGCTACCAGAAGCTAGGTGAAAGGCAAGGAATGGATTCTTCCTCAGAGCCTTCGGATGGAGTGAGGCTCTGTCAAGTCCTCAGTCCTGAGTTTGGACTTCTGGGCCCTAGAACTATAAAAGAATAAATTTCTGTTGTTGTAAGACATCCAGTTTGTGGTCATTTGTTTCAGCAGCCCTAGGAAATGAATATACCCCATGAGACTTTATTTGGACTTCTGATAATCAAAATTATGAAATAACACATTTTGTTCCTTTAAGCCACTAAGCATGTGGAAAACTGTTACAGCAGAAATATGAAACTAATTTTATATATTTAATTGCATATATATGATTACATTGAAATATTGACAATATATTGATTACCATACATGTATGCATATATTGAGATTTCTGTGTCCTGGGCAATAGCTAGTATGAACCCAGAAATTTCATTGCTTTGGATACACGATTAAGAATCCACACATATGTACTAATGAAGACATGTACAAATATTTACAATATTTCAATACAATATTACAATACAATGTTTACAATACATTTTGGGCACTATGCAACATGAAAAAAAGAATGAATGAACTATGGCTACACGCAAAAATATTAATTAATCTTTTATATGTAATGGTGAATGGAGGGTGTCAGACACGCAAAAAAGTCTATTTTCAAAGACAGGCAAAATGAATATCTAGTGATGAAAGTCAGAAACAGATTACATTTTGGGGTGGCAGTGGTTTAAATGAGTCTTAGTGAGGTGATGATAATGTTGCTGACAAAGTTACCCAGTTGTGCTTACTTTGGGAAAATTCGTTAAGTGGAATACATATTTCTGATGATAATATAATGCTATACATTTAGAATACAATAAATAAAAATAAATACTTTATATTTTGATTATAGAAAAAGTTTATTAAAATATATAGTAATGATACTTTATAAAACACACAAAACGAAGTACTTGAGATTGAGCTACAATTGGGGGTCTGGGTTATTATTTTATAAATGTGATATACCAGACAAACTAGAGCTCTGTATTACTGTACAAGACATGGGAGACCTTTTAAGTTTTTATTTCCTTATATCTTGAAGAATTATGCAAAATCATTCATGGTAAGGTCAGTTGTACGGTAACATGACTAATATTTTGTACTTTCTTTTTCCTCTATATTTTAAAATATTAGTTTTGTATACTATTGACTATTTCTGGACAATTATTATTTCTTAACAGAGTACTTGTTTTCAATATTATGTTCTGCAAAAAAGAACTTTGTTCCATTTGTTCAATTTTAAAAGGTTTCAGGAAGATGAAACAAAACTAAGCTAAACAAAAAGCAAGTTTCTGCAGAGAAAAAAATTCAAGTAGAAAAGCGTTTTGTAAATTTTCAGTAATTTTAATGAAAGTTTCAAAGCAAAGCATTTACTAAGCAATATATAATGTAAGTGAAGCTATATGATTCAGCATAAAGTCAAAAATATTAAATCATGTTTATTTGTGGAGTAACATGATCACTTAAAAAGATGTTAGATATTTTTTACTGGCTTACTTACATATAGTTTTAACTAAAACCATGAAACTAAATCATAACTTTAGTCAAACATATATTTAGATAATTTAGACAAGAAGTCCTCAATTACGTTTTAAAAGAAAAATGTGGAAAACTAGCCCAATCTAATCAATGCTCACACTTTGGTGTATATCTTTCAACAATGTCCTGTATTATCATTTAATAAAATATTGTATGTATAATATATAGGATTTGATTTTCATGTTTTACAACAACATACATAAAAACTTGCTTTATTTTTACATCTAACATGGATGAACTGCCACGTATGTTCATAAAGATATAGTAATCCAGTGGAACCTCCAATATAATTCATCATCACTATGATGATACTATGGCAGCAACCAATTAGAACAGATTTTCACAGTAAGAAACTGAAGTGTCTGACAAGTGAATACAACCAAATACCAATCACATATTTCATTGCTGTATACTATCCTACAATATAGGTAATGAAATTTATTCAGTCATTTTTCAATGGAAGGATAATATTTATATTGTTTATGATGTTAGAGCAACATATGTTATTTTGTACCAAAAGAAATGACATAAAATTTTCAAAAAAATTTATAAGACAAGCAAACTTTTATCATTATTTAATGTTTACAATATTTCCTTAAATAGTTGAAACTATCTATTTGGTTGTCTTTTACATAATTTGCACATCTAAGGAAATCAAATTAATGCTTATTGATGCAAATGAAAAGTACCTATGTGTGAAACAATATGAAGGGAAAAAAATCTAAGAAAAGAATATCTATTTCTAGGCCCATCCAATAAAAAAAGAGACTATTTTGTGGAATAAACTGTTGTGCAATGTAAAGCATTGCTTATTAGTGAAATGGACTATATTTGGTTGAAAGAGAAAAATTACTAAGCCCTGGACATAGGCTGACATAGGAAATTCATTTTGCCTGCAGAATAACCCTATATAGTAATCATTATTATATTAATTTTACCAATAACATATATAAGACCCGAGAATTTTAAATATATTTCCCATTAATCACACAACCACAGAGCTATTATTTTAAATCAGTTCTTTCAGATTCCAAAGGCTGTATGCAATGATTAATTAAAAATATATAATAAGACACAAGTAACTCTTTTATCTCAAAAAGGAAAATAACCCCCGCTGGAGGCTGTTAGCCCTTATGTATCCTCACTTTGAAAGTCCCAGAAAATCACTTCTGGAAAATTCTATCAGTATAGAAAGTCACTGATGTCAGTCCAGATTCTAGCTAGAGATGATTCTATTTCTTGATGGGGGAATTAAAAGAAAAATTAGGGTAGATCATTTGGTGAGGCAAAATAAACCAGAAACAAAAGAACAAGTATTGTATGGTCTGCTTATAAGAAAACAGGGGCCTAGATTGTACACTCTTATAGCAGTCACATTTAGTCTGGAGTGATAATTATTTATTTCTGGATCTTGAGAGGCTGTTTTATTTATGTATAACCTGGTATTTAGAGAAAAGAATGAAGCTGATCAGGTGGGGATTTAGGTAATTCAGAAGACAGGGGTAAGAAAGACATTGTCTATATTTTAGAACTGTGCCTACTCTTTGAGACCAAAGGAAGAAAGTTTTATTTTGTCCATAACCTAAATTTTCTGTAGCACAAAATCTAACTCAGCCTGTCTGGATAGCTCACTTAGACAATAAAAAAACAGTGAGCTCAGAATAAGAATGAGAGCCTTTAATCCTGATTAGCTTAATGTAATGCCTGGATACATCCCAAGTATATTAAGCAGATAATCAAAAAGTATTGGTAAAGTCCCTTGAGGGATGGGAGAAAAAATATGGAACTATTAAACTTTACCATCAGGGAATCCCCTGATACTCTGTCAAACGTTAGGGACACACAAATCAATAGGTCAAGCCCTTGATCTTGAGGCTTACTCTTGTGTATGTAATGGAGAAGCTTAGCCTACTTATAAGTATGTCTAAGAGTTACTTCTGAGGACCTCTTTTGTTGCTCAGATGTAGTCTCACTCTCTCTAAGCCCAACTCTGTAAGTGAAATCATTCCCTTCCCCTCTAAGTGGGATATGACATCTAGAGATGAAAGTCTCCTTGGTGGCATGAGAGATGACTCCCCCAGGGATAAGTCTGGCCCTGGCACCATGGGATCAACAATTTCATCCTGACCAAAAATATCAGTGACTGAGAGAGTTCCAATAGAGTTGAGAGACTATTTTGGAGGTCACTCTTACACAAGTTCAGTTAGACATTGCTGCCTATCGTACTTGCCAAACCCCAACCAAAACCATTCTAGCCAATCCTAAGGAACACCTAGGATAATATATAAGCTTCTACAAGGGTTCCATACACTAGGGTAACTTTCCAGAAACCTACAACCTTCAGATGGCTCCCTGGACCAGATAAGTCCTAAAACTTAGATGGCCCAGCCTCTCCAGAAAGAACATCAGCTAGTTCTGTCTACCTACCCCATATTATTGACAGCCCCTTCCAACATGAAAAAGTTAGAATGGGCATAGCCCAAATACCCCTAAAGAGTTAGATAGATCAAAGGTGTGGTGGAGTTATACAGAGAAGATAAGGTTTAACAAATGAATATGATTGTTGAATCATTAAATGGATATTTCTTTTAGTCTCCAGTATCTTAGTGCTACTAGAAATAAAAACCAAAAATTGCAGAATTGTAACCCATACCAAACTCTGAAATCTATTCTACAACTAATTGTTGTGTTGTGCTTTGAAATTTATTCCTTTTTTGTATATGTTATTTTTCAGAAAAAAAAGAAAAAAAATGTCAATTGTGATGATAAAAAAATATTTCTTCCTTCTAGCCTCCTATATTCTGGAGCAGCTAGAAGAAAAAATCTAAGATGATGGTATGGTAACCCATTACAGACTCTGGGATTTGTCTTGTAACTACTTGTCGAAGAGTGCTTTGGAAACTATTGTTTTTCTCTTTCATTGTTTCGTATATATGTTATATTATACAATAAAAAAGTTAAAAAAAAAAAAAGAAAAAGGAGAAAGGATTGATGGCATTCATCTTGAAAACAGACTACCACAGCCTCTGTCTTCTGATTGAATATGGACAATGTAAAGTTCAGACAAGGGGATCTGTCTGAGCATGGGGAATAAGTTATGGTATTTATCCACATGTTCATTCCTGTGTGATCATGGGTTACCAGTGGCTGATTTCTTCTACCCATGGGCATGAGCCCTGTGAGCCCCCTTACCTCAGCTAGTTCAACTTTACTTCACTGGGTTCTAGTTACTTTTTCCTCTCCTTGACCCTTCAGGTATAGATAGTATTGGGGAAATTATCCCTGTTGTTTTCTCTTAACCCTTCCCAAACATTTGTGAGTAAACAATTTCTTAAATTCACTTCAATCATCTCTTTTTCAGAGTGTCATCTGTTTACTGTAGACCCCAAGCAATACATAAAACTACCTCAGTAGAAATCAATTTGAGAAAATACCACAGTAAGAATAGATTCAAAATATTTCCATTCCCATTCAAAAATTATTTGAATAGTTTGTTATAAAGGTCATATTCTTTTTATTGATATGTAATTTACATATAACAAAATACACAAAACCTAAGTGTGCAGGTAAATAAGGTTTGAGAATTATATGCAACTGTGTGAATAACCACTACCCCAACTGCGATATAGAATTTTGGTATAACTAAAATGTCCCTTTGGTTGCTTTTCAGTCTACCACATGTACTATTGCATTCTAAAAAAAAATCAAGATTGTACAATATACCATACTGAGCATCCAGATAAGAATACACTTTTAGGGTCTTTCTCAGTGTAGGAAATGAGAGTATTTTGTAATCTGAAAGAGACATTGTGACTTGACATAGCTGTAAATGGCAAAATTATAGCCACACAAAGAAAAATAAAAATCACTGGGAAAGAGCTATTTGTGTGGAATAAAGCAAAATTTTAGCTAAGTAAAGCACACCTTTGAAGTCATGTAAGTGCCATTAACTGAAAAAAAATGCTTTGATTGGGCTAACATAATTATGCTGATGATGATAGTTGAGAATTTTCATCAAAAGTGGACTCAATGAATTTTAGTGACTATCCTTACATTTTCATTAGCTAAAGAGGACCTTACATTTTCATTAGCTAAAGAGGACCAACTTGCATCTTTCATTAGCTAAAGAGGACCAACTAGCTAAAGAGGACCCCACTTGCATCTTTCATTTTCTCACTGAATATGTGTGTTCCACCTCACAGATTACAGATCAGAGTGGGAAAAAAGTGACTAGAACATATTGAATTAAAGGCAAACTGAATCCATAATGTTATGTAAACTTCTAGAACAAGCCACTTCAATTGTTATTATTACCAATGCATCGTAACAAATTACCTGGTGTCTAAAAAGTCCATTTTATTTTGCTGTGAGTGAGGAATTCTGAATGGCTCAGCTGGGCAGTTCTTGCTTAGACATTCAAGTGTCTTATTGACTGGAGTTACAGTCATCTGAAACTGAAGCGGGCTGCACTCCAAAATGGCTCGCTCACATGGCTGGCTTTTGAAGCTAGATGACAGCTGGGAGCTCAGCTGGAGCCACTTACCAGATCATCTACAATGGCCTCTCCAGCACGATGATCTCATAGTAGCTGGCATTCTTACATAGCTGTTGGCTTTTTCTAGAAAGAGCATCATAAGAGATTTGGGTGGAAAGTACATGGTCTTTTGTGGTTGACTTTGGGTGTCACAAAGCCTTATTTCCACCATACTGCATTGGTTGAAGCACTTACAGGCAAACCCAGATTCAACAGGAGGGGACATAGATACCTTCAGCTCACAAAGGGTGAAGTGTCAGCCACTACACTGGTACGAGCCAAAGGGTGAAAGGCCAAGCATAACATAAGTTCAGGTAATCATTATGAGAATTAATTCTTTGATAAAGCCCACAGAAAAATCAAAGAAATTGGAGAGCTGGTCTTCAATCTTCTGTTAAGGAAAATCAGTGTAAATGGCTTAGTTCTAAGAGGTCAGATTTCAGTTGTATGATGGTGCTAAGGTTCCAAGTTTAGAAGAATGCCTTGTTTTATTTCAAAAATAACTTACCAGGAATCTGTTTATTTATCTGTGTAATAGTTTTTTTATTGCTGAGTAACAAATTACCTAAAAACTTACAGGTTTAAAACACCAATATTTGTTATCTTAAAGTTTCTGTGGATCCGGAATCTGGGTACAACTTGGCTGAGGCCTCTGGCTCAGGATCTCTCCACAGGTTTTTGTCCTGGGATGACGTTATATTAAGGTTCAACTGAGGGGAGATCCACTTCTAAGCTCCCCCATGTGACTGTTGGCAAGAGTCAGTCCCTGCAAGCCTTTGGACCGAGGACCTCAGTTCCCCATTCACCGCTGGCTGATGGTTAGCCTCACTTCATTGTCACGGTGGCTTCTCCACAGACAGCTCACAACCCGGCAGCTTGCTTCACCGGAGTTAGCGAGCATAAAGAGTTTGAGAGAGAATGCCAGCAAGACAGATGTCATAGTCCTTCTTATCATTTTTTAAACATTTTTAAAGTGATCGTTGATTGGCTGGAATTTTAAGATCTCAGAATGTCTACGGTGTCAAAACGGACTAATCAAAATGTTCTACTTCAAAGCGAGACTTCCAGGAGGAAGAGGTAAGCAGTGATTGCTGATCACAGCCCATCGCAAGCAGAAACAGGAGAAAGCCTCAGGCCAAGTGGTGGAATGATAGTCCTTTTCTGTTCGGGTTGTCAGAAAGGGCAAAGCATCAAAAAAAATAGTAATAATAATTTGGAAATGACATCCCATCACTTTTGCCGATTTTTTTTTTTTTATTAGAAGCAATTCACTAGGTGGAGCATATAATCAACAAGCAGGAATTACACGAGGACATGGAGACAGGGATCATTGGGAGTCATCTTTGACACTCCAACCAGAATTTTTATTTGATTTAAATTGTGTCATATTGCCTTTTTTATTTTATTTTTATTAGTATTTTTTTTTTTAACGTGAGGACAGGCACCGGGAATCGAACCCAGGTCTCTGGCATGGCAGGCAAGAACTCGACCATTGAGTCACCATTGCCTGGCCTGCCTTATTTTATTTTTATGCTATTAGTCATTGGTTTTATTGTAGTTTGTATCTTAGTTGTTTTTACCTACCTGTTTTAATTTCTTTATTATGTTAGTTTCTTGTCTTTTATTTTTTTTTAGTTTTTATACTTTGCTTATTTTACCACCCATTTAAAAATATCACATCACTGTTAATACTTTAGTGAATTTTTTAAAAGTATGCTTTTAGTAACTTTTTAGTTTATCCACCTTTTTATTGGCAAGTAGTTATTTTTCTATGCTGGTAGCTTTATGAAAGGCAGATAAGAAACACTGTGATGTAATGTGATGGACATATAAGAACTGTCTACCTGAGCAGAAAGATTGGGTATATGCCCTTCCTATTATTTATATACCACTGTTTTCAGATGCCTTATTTTGATCTTTTCCTCAAGCTCTGAATATGTTTACACTATCCATCCCCTTGAGTGCTGAATCTTCTTTTGTTTATTAAAATTGTAGCCCAGAAGCATCTTCTGAATTCTACTCTAAATACTCATATCTTCATATATTAATTCCTCTTTTTTTTTGTATAGCTTTCATTTTTAAAAAGCCATATAATGATGATCCCATCATTTTCTAAGCTATATGCCATAAATTCTTGGTGTGTGCCTTATAGGACTACCGAATACTGCTCAAGTCGTAAAGTTAAATTGCTCTACATCAGAAGAGGCTAAGTAGGTAAGTGGTTTAACTTAGGCAAAAGACATCATTTAAATCTCAGTGTTTACTTATGATAAATACACTTATTTTATAGGGCATATACCAGTCTGAATTAGTATAATGTTCTTCTAACTTGTCTCTTTGCAGTCACTCCTACCCTTTTTTCAAACCATTTTCCAAGATTGATCATCTTTCAGAAGGTAGACCCTACATGTCAATTTGAACCCTTAAATTTTCACATAGTTTTGGATTGTTGTTAAGTAAGATTCCCAAACCCTTGGCATACTAGGGGTATGAACCTAGTATGAACTAATTCATTAGCATTGAAGTGAACCCCACTTCATCCAGAACTGACTCCAGCTGTATCTCATCCATCTAGTTATATTAAGAGTATACCTTTAGTTCCTCTATTTTAGCGCTTAAATACTATATCTAAGTAATTTATCCTACAGCTAGTTGTTTACTATCTACCTCTTCCAAAAGACTTTGAAGTCTATGAAAGAGAACCATTATCTACTCAGTTCACTGCTACAAAACAGTGCCAGGAATATACTTTGCACATAGGTAACACTCCACAAATATCTGTTGAATTGATTTAAAAAATGAAGAAAGAATGATAAACCTGAAAGGAAATATAGTAATTCTGTATTTCTTCTTGTTATTTGACTTGATTTACAAATGAAGAAATTCAGATTAATTGACTAATTGCCTTAGTGATAGTGACTGTACCAGAATCTAAAATATCAGGTAGAAAAGTTGCTGTTTGAATATTGGTCAATGAGGTACTATTATTTAATGCCTGGTAATATTAGTTAGTTTTATTGATGATATAAAGTTCATAATATAACATTTCTACATTGATTAGCAGCCACTCATATTTAAAGTCCTAATTTAGGTTATTTATACAAAAAGAAGGTAAGAGACAAGTTGAATGGAGTGAGAAAATCTTAACATATCTCATAAGGAAAGGAGAAAGCATGGACTAGAAGAAATATTTGAAGAGATAATGGCAGAAAAGTTTCTGGAAATAATGAAAAATAAGCCACAAATTCATCATGTCAAAAAATTTCAAAACAGGATATATAAAAAGAAATTCATACCTAGATATTTCTCAATTACTTTGCAAACCACCACCCATCCACCCCCCAAAAAAGAAAGATTGTAAAAGTAGCCACAGGAAAAACAAAGATAACTTTCAAATAAATAACAAACTGAAAGCTGACTTTTTTTAACAGCAAGTATAACATAGAAAACAGTGGATTCATATGCTCAATATGCCCAGGGAAATACATGGCAATATAAAATTATATAGGCAACAAAAAAATCTTTCAAGAATGAAAGTGAAATAATAGGCTGGCCATCACCAAAGGAAATTCTAAATGATATATTACAGATAGCAAGAAAGTGATATTGCATCAAAATTCTAGAATGCAAGGAGTAAAATATGTGATTAAATCTAAAATACCTTTGTATAAAATAAAAAATACACATAAAAATCAGAAGGTGATGACTAGAATCAAAATGCTTTATGTATTTTATAGTTTTTAAATAAACATTATTTTTCATAACAGTTTTAGAATTATAGAAAAATTATGAAGAAACAACAGAGAGTTTCTATATGTCCAACACCCAGTTTCCCCTACTATTCAAAATATATTGACTAAGTAAATGTAATGGAAATGGATGATTATTTTCTTCTTTGTTTTTTTCTGTATTTCTATATCTGCTTAAATAATAATGATGAAATATTTTAAAAAATGAACAGGAATGTATTCTTCCTTCCTACAGTTCTCTGGTCTTTGCAAATCTGAGTTATTTTAAATTAAAATCCATTGTCAGCCTCCTAAGTAGTAGCCACACATTTTAAGAAGAATTAGAAAATGACTTTACTCAGTGGCAATGAGACAGTTCCGTCAGTCTGTCTGGGAGGTGGTGCGCATTTCTGTAACCCTCAAATCAGACATCGCTGACAATTATTGTATCTGAACATGAAAATGGTTATTATGTCTCATATGGTGTTTGAAGTGCTGTTTCTTGATATGAAGAAAAGGAGTCTCCTATTACGGATATGTATATATTTTACCCCATATAAAATTTTCCCAGGAATTCATTTTGTTTCTACTTTATTTCTTAAAATGGTTAAATACTTATTTGACTGACACTTATTTTCAATTCTTATGGTCACATCAACTTTAACAATTGAATTCAGAGTGAAGAGAGAAATGCTTACTAGTATCCTACTTTATCAATTATCAAATGTTGAGGTTATTTCTCCAAATAAAGGTCCTAAACAAGGAAGAAAACATCAGGAATGGGATTTCTACATTTCTTACATGAAATTCATTCTGAGTTAGAACTTCTGAAAGATTTAAAAAGTATTTTAAATAGTGAACACTGACATTCAGAGCTATTTCATTCTTTTTTAAACTAGATTTTTAACAGCCTGTAACAGCATATCAGAAGCACTACAATTCCTGCCAATAACCTTTCTCCGAAAAAATAATTTCCATCAGTGTTATCACTCAATGTAACCAACAGAAACCAGAAATCCACTTCAAATGCCCTTCAAATGGCTTGAAGATGAATTCAAAAGGATATGAAATGTAAAACTCAGAAGATGGGGCCTGACTTTGATACTTACTTGGTCTGATAGAGCAATTTTGTCTTTATATAGATCCCACTGTATTAGGAAAAGGAGGGGAAATGAAGATGTAATATGCCACCTTATCTAAATAAGATACCTGTCATTCCTATTTAAACTATGATGGATGTTCTTATTCAGCAAAAGAACCTCTTTCCCTGTCCCCCGCCCCCTCCCCCCTCCCCTGCAATACCCAGAAAACAGAACTTTTAACAGAGAAAGTAGTACAAGCGAACTATATGCTGCAGATGCTATGAACAATGGAAACCCAAGCCTTTATTTTAAAAAGCCAGAATTTAGAGAGGATGGCACAGAACACTCAGAGAAGAGCCACTGATGCAGGAGATTCCTTTAATGTTGTTTCACATCCACCTATCTTTCTTTTTTTTTTTACTACAATGTTGTAATATTTTAAAATTTTTGCCCCATGTAGTTTTCCCAGCCAAAACTTTAAAATCAACACAAACAGAAAAACACCATATTGTTTTTCTGTTAATTTTGTCCACTTTTTATGCTTTTATTGAATTTGTATCTTTTCTATTTACACAGAAAAATAAGTTGTAGCACTATGATTCTCTTACCTGAGCAGAGTCTGAAATAAATGGAAACATTTTTATTAAACAAAAGTTTAATAAGGAGATCAGTTTTGTTTTGATTTTCTCTCCAGCTACCTGTACTCTCCCTTCTGGGAAAAGTACACTGTTCAAAGTGAGAATTTATTGGAGTTCTATTTCCTAAACTATTCTTTCTTTCACAGTGATAATCAAAATATGGCAATGTTGCCAATTGTTAATTCCTCATGCTCTTGCTTCTATCATGGTCAAAGTGTCTTATACAAAGCAAGCCAGGGCAAATAGTTACCTTCCCTGATTGTTCAAAATTGGAACTTGACTTGGAGGCAAGAGTAAGCAAAGAATACGAGCCCATAGTTGTTGGTAATCAAAATTTGGTCCCAAAGTCCCCATTTTACCTAAGCAAGTTGAAGACCCTTTCCTGCCATTTGCAATTCATGCCTCAAGACTTATGGAAAGAAAATCAGACCAATGCCTCAATTCAATGACCAGGTGGAGCTATGGCAGGAGGCAGGAATTGAAGCAAATGTTCTTAAGTGAAGTAAAACACTACTTTTTTTGTCATAAAACATATTGGCCTTGTGAATACATAATATATGTAGGTATTTGTATAAACATATACCACACATATATACATATATATGTACACACACATTATTAATTATATTAATAGATAGTAATTTCCAAAGTTGAAAAACATTTAACAATTAGTTCCAATGCTGTCAAGATTTTCTTTTCTATGCTGTAAAAATGACATTATTTAAAATGTTTTTCCAGTTCTTTGGAGGATCTTTTAAAACCTAGATTACTGCTTTTCTACATACATTTATTCAATTAATTAGTAATATAAGATAGTGTGAACTTATTCTCCATGAACCCTTTTCTAGCATACGTAGCAACAGTTGAAACTCTG
Organism: Myrmecophaga tridactyla; assembly: GCA_004026745.1. Taxonomy (NCBI): domain Eukaryota; kingdom Metazoa; phylum Chordata; class Mammalia; order Pilosa; family Myrmecophagidae; genus Myrmecophaga; species Myrmecophaga tridactyla. The sequence goes on from PVIY010003670.1 coordinate 41,914, forward strand.
GGCATTGATAAACTGAAAACTTAGTTGACAAAGAGGTCAAAATAAATATAGCTATACACTAAGTATACGGACTGTATATACATACTCCAGAATTTGCTGTGATTTTGATCTTATCATCAACTCTCCATTAACTTCATTTAAAGTATATACACTATGTATATCCCTTGCCATGACATAGAAAACCTATATGTAAGAATATTTCTCAACTATACCTCAAAATGTTGTGCTTTTGCATGTTACTTTTGATTGTTCTTACCTTTCTTTTCTTTAGTAGCCAAACTAGATAAAGAGGTTATACCTTATTATTGTGTCCTCACTGTCTTAGAAAGATGTAAGGAAACAATCTCAGATCCACTCCTGCTACAACCAGACTAATCAGATCCTGAATATGTAAAGAGAAAACTATACCAATTCTAAACAAAGTCTTCAATTGAAGGGTATGGTATACTTCTAAACCATTCTCCAGGCTGATAGTGAAACCAACCAAGATATTGTAACGTAAGAATAGACTAATATCCCTCATGAACAAGACCTCCAACAAAACCCATATGTTTAGCTCTTTTAAGAGTATTTTAAGAAATATGGTTTGTCCTTAGTTTTTAAATTTTCCAAGTAAATAACATTCAATAATTTAAATTCTATTCACAACCACACCTATGACTTAATGGGAGTTTCAATCCAAATTAAATTTGATTCTTAGTATAAAATATTACATTCTAATTTTATAACAATATTTTTTAAAAGTGGGCTTTTTCTCTATTCCACTCTGATGGTTTCTTAGTATTTTAATTGATAAAAAGTTATCTTTAGAGAGATCTGTGTAAAATGTTAATTAATTTCTAAACTGATGACCCCTTACCTTTCAGTGACTACATAGTAAAATTTAATATTTCACAATTTAACTTATGGGGAATTAAAAAGAACTGAGAGTGGATAGCCATGGCCTATGAGTACAATTGGTTATTTAGAAAATGTTGTGGAAATAATATCATATGTATAAAAGAACTGAATAAATGATGTGATATTATAAATTTGTCTATAATACTATGTTCAGTCAAAATATAATGCAAGATACTTGTGTAATTAAAAAAATTGAAAGCCCCACTAAAAAGTTTTAAAAGGGTGAAATTTAATTCAATAATATATTTTAACTTAATATATCTAAATTATTGTCATTTTGACCTGCAATCAATAAAAACATATTTAAAAAGAGATTCTAAAGGCTTTTTTATAAGTACTCAAAATCTAATTTGTATTTGACTAGCTACAATTGAAGGTCAGTAGTCATGCATGGCTAGTCACTATCATATTGATCAGCACAGTATATAGAATTCATAAAAGTGTATTGATACATATATATATATTCTTCTAATAAAACTCACTCTAAAAACTTGCACAACTCTCTTGTCATATTTGTGTAACTGCATAGTGAGAGGCAGTATAGCATAATGATTAAGGCCTCTAAAGCCAGACTGCAGGGGTTCAAATCCCATCCTTACAGTTTATTAGCTCCTGTACTTAGAACAGGAGCTAATATATATATATATATACTAGACAACTACACTAATACCTGGCATATAATTAACAAATGTTAGCTAATTATAAATAGTATTATCTATTATTTTATTTATTTATGAATTACAAAGTATTTCTCCCCTGAGGAATTTTATTAAAGCAAACAACAGCATCAAACCCTAACACACTAATTTAAAAAACAACAAAAATAATTTTCGTTCAATTTTCATGTATGAAGAAACAAAATTGAAGTTCATAGTCTTCTACATATTTTTACACATTCATTAATTTTTCTAGTTCTTCAAACAATTCTCAAGCATAATTTACCCATATCACTTTTCTACTTTTGTTTTCTTCTTTCTCATTTGCGAAATACTGAAATTGTTGTATGAACAGTCTGTTTTGTCTCCATCTTACTAAGTACAGAGAATTCTAACAGAACAGGTCCTTGAAAATCCAGAAAATAATGTGCTCAAATCTTCTTTGAAATGATTGGTTCCTTGAAAGAATGACACTGTCAAAGCTATGGACAGTTTGTACAACTACTTTCTGTGCTAGAATAAAACATAGCTACCATTTGTGTGTAATGAGATGGTTTGTTTCATTTCAAAGTCCAGGTTCTGCATATCTTAAAACATATACAAAGCCTTCTTAGATTATCAAAGAGGAGAAATGGATAGAAGTGAGGAAAATTCTCCTTATCTCTTCTTGTTGACATTTTAAGTGTTCTGATCTTGGTACTTTTTAGAATATGACATTTTGATGTTCACTTAGGTATTTGAAATGGCAATCAGGAAATTGGAAGTTGTACCAAATCGTGTTATTTAACTTTAATTATAATCTTCTCTGTCTCAACTGAGAAGTGATTAGACTAAAATATTCCTTAGAATATAATGTAGGAAATACTTGTTCTAATCTGCTCTTTGTATTCCCAATTTGTCAGTGGTGGCAAAGTAGAAGTATTTGTAGTTTTGTAGTGTCAACTGAGTTAGGGACAGTAAAAAAAAAAAGCAGCAAAATTTAATTTGGGGTACATGACAGCTGAGATGAACACTACTAGAAGAATGTGATTTTAAATATTACTTCTTACAAAGTAATTTTGCAAGTGAAACACTGTCCCTCAACAGAGCAATTAATTCTGTGCTCAGTTGTAATTCAGATTCATCCCAAGTCATAAGGGCAGTTGTTGCCAATCAGGACTAAGACTAGAGTTAAAACAAGCCCATTATGCTAGTTCAATAAAAATTAAAATTAGCATTTTAAAGGCACAAAGACTTATGCCTTTAAAAAATGATAGCGTTTCTGGAAAACCAAGTGAAAGGAAGATCAGAGTTTACTGTGCTATAATTTTACTGGGCTGGTTCCCATTTCCCTTCCCTGCACTAATGTGTAATCTATACCCTTGAATTGCAGGGCATGTTTAATAAACTATGGCCATTTTTAAGGAGCAATGAATCTTGTATTGGTAAGTGACATTTTATTGCTGGAAAATAAATACACTTCATAAAGGGTCAAAGCCTATTCTATTCATTAGTTTAATCTCTCAAAGAAATATTAAAATGCAATTTTTAATAAATTACATTTTCAAAACAACTTGTTCATAGGTCTTTGAATTGGGGACAATATGTATTACTTGTTATATAAAGTGTCAAAGTTGATGTTTATCAATGGGAAGAAAAAATAATTAGAAAACTGATGATTATTTAAAGAAATAGGAAGTCCAATGAAATGATGTTTTTATATCCAAATGGTTTTTATGTAAAAAGTAGCTCCAATCCTTTTATAAATAATGTGCCTCTTTTGATTTTCTCCCTAGGAAAAAAATCACTTTGACTTATGCATCCAAATTTTTGCATAAATTTCAAGACAGTTACTTAAACTGTCCATACACTCTAGGTTGAAAAATCACTAAAAGGGTCATTTTATAACTTCATTAGGGAAAATGAATAAGCTCTACTCTCTGAAGACAGAATGCTATGACTAATAAAACTAAATTCATTGCAACTAGCACATTGTGATATTTCAATTGATATAAATTAGAATAGTTAATATGTCAAACTCTAAGACCTTTTGTAAGGGAGAAAATATTTAGAATATTCATAAAACTGGAGTTGCTAACAGTTCCTTTAATCTGCTTTTAGTGGGAGTCAAGACAAAACAGCCATATGACAGATTTTTAATGGATACATTCCTTTCAAATTGATATGTACACTATTTTACTTTAATGTACTTGCATAAAACTATCTGGCATGTCACTCTGAGGGCAATGAAATTGCCAGTGGAAGGTCTCCTGCCCAGAAATTTTACAGTTTTTTTAGAGAACCATATGGTTCATTCTTTCTTACATAAGTACAAAGTAGCAAACTGATAATGTATGCTATTAGACAGCAATATATTTTCCAAGTCTTCTGTCGTCATCAGACATTTTATTAAGTTTATCATAGTAAGCAACTGAAGTTTTAAAATCCGTTATGATAATTATAGATGTAGCCTAATTTAGACAATTTATTATCTGATATAGATTTTCTCTGGACTCTGGATTCTTACCCAAGTAATATTCTTTGTTATATGCTCTGTGATTAAAATAGATTCCTGACAATTCAGAGATTATACCTGTAACACCCATAACATAGCCCCGAGCTGAACAGTACAATTTTTAAGATTTTCTCTGGCACTCTCTTTTTCTTCCACATCCCTTCCAGCATTATTTTCTTCTCTGCATTCCTTATCCCTGAGACTTCATCATCTTGTTCTGTCAACAGAAAATGTACCAATTTATCTTAATTCTACAAAGAATTTCTAGCTGGATGAACTTGAGAAAGTTACTTAAACTCTTTGTGAATGTTTGCTTCCTCACAGAAAGGGTAAAATAATGGCAGGTTGTTATGAAGATAAAATGAGTCAATATATAGACTGCAGTTCCTGGCGCATATCAGGAATTTTTAATGGATACATTCAAAGGATATATCTTGATATACAATGGATATATCAGGAGCTATAACATGTTTCTCTGGTGAGAATAAAAACATAAGTGGCAGTTAATTAATCATATAAACTGGGCACTATATAAGGTTACTTACTTTAGAACTGGAAGGGTGAAATTTCAGAATGAAATGAATGCCTGCAGTTCAGATATGTTGCTTTAGGAGCCCTTCTTAGGTCTCAAACTACAGTCTGATGTAGACCACGTCTGTTCCAGAGGTGGGTTTAAGTAATAAAAAGGATGCAAAATTCATTCAAATAGCTGAACAAAATATATTAATATCTGGAAAATTTCCTCAGTCTCAAATTACTGTTTTGTCATATCCTCTAACAGTTTTCAAAACTGCATGCTTTGAGAAATGGGAAGAATGATGTTTTGCAAAATTCTTCACTTATGAAAAAAAGCAAGAACATGGAAGTTATTTGAAATATTTCATGAGCTTTGCAAAGCAAACTTTTCAAAAGTGAAAGGGAGAGTTAACTTAATGTAGAACTACTAAAAATTATAGGCATTTATAAATTTTGTGCTTTTGTACTATGGCCAAACATTATGCTTATTGAACATACCTCGGTAAACTTTGCTTTTTATAATTTAAGTTCTTATTCCAGCCCATGAAAATGCTGGTTGTTCTAATAAGCCACACTAGAGAATATATACGTTTGGGTAACATAAGGCAAAATGCATGTGAAATAGTGGTTACTGTTCCTAAACTTTAGATTAGAGAATATCAATAAACAATGAAAAAAGAACTACGTATTTCCAATGAAATCTTAAATGTAAAACTTCAACTAAATGCCCGAGTATTTTGAATCTGTCAAGGTATTAAGCACTACCGCTCTGTGCCATAGATGGCATTATTTATTTCAGGTTTCACTAAAAAGAGAAAGAAGTAAAATCATTAAGGAAAGGTACATTGAAATAGAAAATATATACAGTACATACATATTTGCCCCGTGAAATCACATTTCCAACAGCTTCTCAAAAACACTAACTGTGAAATAGAAAAGGCAACAGATCATGAGGCACATTTTCAATCATCTCGAAATGCCCTTTACCCTAGTAATTTACTTTCAAGCTCGGCATGCGTTTTAAATGACTACTTTGCTAAAATGTGAAAGACGTTAAAAAGTAAAATGAAAAGATCATGTACCAAAGAAGAATGTGGAGGAAAATTGAGGTCATTCAAATCATTGGTAAGAGCCTTATAACTCATAATCATGATCATGACAATGAAAAGATGGCAAGGAAACTGGCAAGCCTCCGTGGGCAAGTTGATTGCATAAGAATGACGTCATTCCTTGATTGTGCAGCGCAGACCCTGTGAAAGCACTTGTCATTGCTCTAAGTGACATTTTCCAATGTCAAGTCATAACATAAACCAATCATAAATCATTCTAACAACAAGTGGTCAGTAATAGCAAATTTAGAAGCATTAGTAAGTCTCTTTCTGTGCCCAGATTTCTACTAAATTAATCCTTTTCGACCTCAAAATTCATGCCAGATTATCAGAGTATTTGAATTTCCTAAATAGGGTTACTGTCATATTCAGGCAAAATTGAGCTTGTCAGCTCCGTCCTAAATGATAAAGGCATTTCTCCTTTTTTTCTCCCCTAAATTCTATTTTTACTATTTCGCCGGCAGAAATATTTGTCAATATTTATCACAATGATATTTGAGCTTAAATGTTCCCTCTGGTGTTACCATGGGAAATAAAGAATAAAAAGTACTGTAGGAAAAAAATAATGCGACACCCTTTGCAAATAAAGGTATTTTATTAACTTGGGTTAAAACAGTTCCCACTAGATTTCAAGTTATAGCGGCAAAAAACTACCCAAAAACATCTGCCTGAGGTAGAAAGCCATCATTGTAAAGACCAGCAGAGAATATTAAGTAGTTTTCCTAAGGCGTTAGAATAAACCCCCAATAAAATCAGAAACAGAAATGGGGGGAAGACATGAGCAAATTTTCTTCTGGATTTTCTGGCTTCATCATTACTTTAGCCTATCTTATATGACCAGAAAATTCTTCAGGAATTTCTGAAGTTTAGTTTTGGATAACAAGAAACACAGAGACAAATGCTTGCTCATAGTAATTACATTAACTGAAATTTTGGGTGCACCTTTTTTTATCTTATATTTCTAATGTATTTGGTTTTTATTTATATGTGTGCTATAGAATGTACCTATAAATAAGAACAATGGCAATATCGTTTTCTGTGCTTTAATCATCACATTTAGAATTTTGAATATGTGCTCTCTCTATCCATTTTTTAATGAATGATGACAGTTCATTATTCTCTTTTATATGTAATATACTTTCCTATATATGTATAAAATGTTTACTTTTTAATGTGTTATATTGTTGAGTTAAGTTTTTAAGGAGTTCTGAGTGTAGACATACATGTAACAACTTTTTAAAAAATATTCCTATTACTTCCATGGACTTGGAGATTGCTGCCCTGTTTCCATCCACTTACCTTTAACCAAGCTCTCTGCATTTATCTCCTTTAATCCGTCTTTAGAAGTTAGTGCCTCAATTCCTTAATCATGTTTGAAGATCTTTCCATAACTCTTTCCAATTTGTCTGTTCTTGAATCTGCATTTGAAATCAAAATTACAGTCATCAAAATCATGGAGAAAAAACTTCCTATACCACAAATCCAGGAAATTTTTTCCATGTGCTTGATTGCTTTTTCCATCACCTTTAAGATGTCTCTCTAATATGCTGTCCACTGTGAATGCTTAGGTTTCTTTTGGCATTTTTACTTATCAGGTATTTCCATTTACTGCCTATCTCTAGTTCCAAAAGTTGATTTTATTGGTGCCCTATGTCTAATAATTTTAACTGCACTTTATATTGCTATTTCTTGGTTTAGTAGAACTGCAGATTTTTTTTAGAACTGCAGATTTTTTACTCTGATTATCCTTCCTAATCTCTGTGGTCTAGAACTAGAAGACAACTTTTAAAATCCTATACGCACTACTTTCTTAATCAATTGGAAACAATTTTCCCCAAAGAGCTTCTTATACCACATTTTGCTATTTTCCTAAGAGTCTTTAAGCATTATTGCTGAGAAATGTGCTCAGACATGACCAGGTATGGTTTTGAATGAAGGGATTGATGAAGGCAAGTAAAAATGCTGAATGACTTTCACTGGTTTAGTAACTGATTCTTGCTAAATACAATTCAATGAAGAAAAAGCGAATCAAACAAACAAAAACATCCTCCTCTAGATCAGTTAGTTTTTGTTACCTAAAAAACAACTCAAAAACTGGTGGCTTAAAACCACAAACATTTTTTATTCATCCTCCTGCTGGTTGACAATTTGACCTGGGATCTGCTGGGCTTCCTGTTGTCCCTCTGGCTCACTCATGCATCTTCAGTCTGCTGATGGAAAACTGGCTCTTGTCTTGGGCATAGTGGGCAACTGAGCCACATGTGTCCAATACCTAAAAGAATAAGGTGAACTTCTTCACGTGGTACCTATGTCCCAGAACAAGAAAGGCCATGCATCAATGAGCAAGCATCCTCCAAACCTCTGCTTAGGTCACATTTTCTAATGTTCTGTTAGCCATACCAAATCACCTTCAAGCCCAGATTCCAGAGATGGAGAGTTAAATTTCTCCTCTTGATGGGAAGAATGAAAGACTCACATTACAAAGGGAATGCACACAGGGATGGGGTAATATCTTGAATAGTGTTAAAAATCAACCCAGACACCATTATAATTATACATTTTTTGAAAATTATTTTAGTAAAAATAAGTTTTGCTGGTAAAGCATAATTCAAACTTCATTGAAACAAGCCGGTGGCTTATTAAATATGCTAAAATTTTATTTTAATAGAACTTGGCTTTTATTATAAATCAAATATGTTGAAAGTTTATAAGTTGAATTACATATTAACTTTCTTTACAAATAAAATCTGTTGGAAACTTTTCCAACCCAGTTCTTGAAGATCCTGGGCTGGCAGAGCCTCAGGACCAAAGAACACACTAGGCAGACAGACATGGATTTTATTTGGACTTATGAACAAGAGATCTTTGCTGGCAGTAGCCATCTGAAAAATGAAAGTCAATGCTCCACAAAAGGGTGGGGATTACATTCCATAGGGTGTAAGAACAATTTCAGCAGGGTCTTGTGACACAGGGGTCTGGAGGTTTGTCATCAACAATGATGAGGGGAAGGGAGTTTTCATGCTCTGTTTACTATGTCTATGCATTCTTTCCCACCTTGAGGAGGTCCAATGACCTTTAACTTTTGTCCCAGTCACTGTAGGCAACCATGTACAGCAACTTATTCTCAATATGGGGGATGGGGCAGGCCACTGTCCACCCCACACAGCAGACTACATTGACCAGAGGACAGACATTGCATCTATATGCCACAACAACAGTGTAAGAGACAGCAGAACACTAGGAGGCCCCCATAGAGATAGCCCCACAAAGAGATGCAATCATGAGCGAGAAGGGGAATTAAACCATTTAGACACAGAGTCTACTGTTAATTGATCAATATTTTGTGTGTGCTCCTGAATATGATTCAAAACTTGTGAAACACTGTGCACACGATCAGGAATATATACGCACCACTGTACATTAATTAAGGCACAGATGCTGCCTTATGCTGCAGTAATGATATCTAACACCATTCTACTTTGTAAAACTACTTTTCTAAGCTGTGTGGTTTCTTCACTTAGCAAAGATATAGATATTTTGGAATCACTAAGTGTTTGGGCAGTGTGATTGGCTAAAGTTGCCACACGTTTTCAGCAACTATTGTAGGTCTACCTGTTGCAATAATGGCTAAAGGATAATACCACTAGAGAGTGCATTTTACTCTATATATAGCTTTAAAGAGTCATATAAGGTAGAGGGGATATAGGGCTATCCCCATGTACATTGTTCTGTCCAATTACAGGGTAACTAGGGCCAACAATATTGCCCACAGGTCCATAGCTGTCTGTGCTGGTTTGAAAGGATTGTGTGCCTTAGACAAGCCATGTTTTAATCCTGATCTATCTTGTGGAGGCAGTTTATTTTAATCTCTATTCAGTACTATAAATTAGAAATTTGATTATATTATCTCCATAGAGATATGACTCACCCAATTGTTGGTATTGACCTTTGATTAGAGGGAAATGTGACTCTACCCATTCCAGGTGGATCTTAATTAGTTTACTTGAATCCTTTAAAAGAGGAAGCATTTTGGAGAGAGAGAGCGCCATGAGAGAGCCAGGAGAACCAACAGAGCTCACACAGCCAGAGACCTTTGAAGATTAAGAAAGAAAACGCCCCTACGGGAGCTTCATGAAACAAGAAACATGTAGGGAAAGCTAGCAGATATCACCATGTTTGCCATGTGCCTTTCCAGTTGAGAGAGGAGTCCTAGATGTCATCAGCCTTCTTGAACCAAAGTATCTTTCCCTGGATGACTTACATTGGCCATTTCTACAGTCTTGCTTTAATTTGGACATTTTTATAGCTTCAGAAGTGTAAACTTGCAACTTATTAAATTCCCCTTTTAAAAAGCTGTTCCATTTCTGGTATATCACCTTCTAGCAGCTGGCAAACTAGAGCATCATCCCTTAGGGGATAGATATGCCCCATGTTATTTGGAGATACCGTGCCAGTGTAGTTTAACAGTAAAATTACACAATTCAGAGGGTAACTACCCTACATCATGAATTCTATCGAGTCATTCCATACAGACAGGGGCAACATGGTCTACTGTTACCAGCCACCCTAAACCATCATACACAGCATACTCCAAAATAGGTCAGGGCTTGTTCACCTGTTCCCATATAAGGAAGGAGATATAAGCCCTGATCTCATTATAGGATGGTTGTTGGGTTTCAGTCTTAAATGAGAAGATTCTTTTCCATATTTTCTGATGTGTTGAATTCTTCCAGGCCAGCAGGGGATTCCATGCAGTCCAATTTGCAAAAAAAGTTTTACAGTCCAAAAAAAGGCCAATAGTGCCTGCAGATGGCAAGTCTGTGCAAAGCCAGCATTGAATTCAATTGGGGACATGAGTTACTGCTGAAGCCCACTGTAGGTAGGTGTTTTCTAGGGTGCTATGGGTGAAAAGAAAGATGTTTATGGGGAACAACAGGGGGAATTCCTGCTGATCTAACAACATACATACTAATGTTCCATTGATTGACAACAAGGTACCAGGCAAAGGAACATCATGGGGAGGTTGAAATACTGGATATTCTCTCCCTGCAAATCTTGAGAATACTCCATTGTTATAACAATGATTAATCCAGGTCTAAAAAAGGGCTGATATAGTCATTCCTAAGGTTCCTGTGGGAATGGGAGGCCCCGAATTGGTGATAAAAATTTTAACACATTTTTTTTCGTCTAAATGATGATTGGCTTACAATATTTTGGGTGACTCTTATTCCCCATAGGCTTAAGAGTCCCAGCCAACATGGCTGCATAGGACAGCACCAAGACCAAAGGGCCTCATTTTCCCTGTTTTGTATGGTTTGAGACAAAGGCTACTTTTACAGGGGACCATTTTGCCTGCCCCTGTAAGACCACTTTGATCACTCTACACTGAAGGTTGAATTCTTCTATGGTGGTCTGCAACTTGACATTCTCTAGAAGATCAATTCCTAAAATATATTCCAGTATAGGGGAAATATATACCCTATACACTTGGGATGTGTGGCAATCTTCCAATTTATAAGTTTAGATTGTGCCACTTTGCCTGGATTGTTTTCTATCCATAGTCATCTATAGCCAGTACTGCCACATGGAATTGGGCTACATTCCCATAGATTAAGTTACAGTCAGTTCCCAAATCTACTGGTGCTAACACTTGCTTTTGGTTAGGAGGGACCAGTAGTTAATAGTTAATTCTCTATGAGGAATCTTGGTCTCCCTCATAGAGAAGAGGAAAAGGGGCTTTCCAAGTCTATTCCAGCGGAGCAGAGGGCTCCCAGACTTGGGCTCCAAATGGTGGTTTTTCCCCAGATTTCCTTTGTCCCTCAGAGGCTTGGGAGCTCACTTTAGTAAATCTTTGCTTCTTAGGGAATTTGCTCCATAGTTTTATTAGGACTGCATTAGATTATCTATGCACTATCCTCTATCACAATACCTATAGCAATGAGATCTGCCCATATCTGTTTGTGGGATACCCAACTTGGTCCATCATGCCCAAAGGGAACTTTTCCCAATTGCCCTTACTTCCACCCCATTTTTTAACAGCCACTCCAACTCTCCAGGTTGGCTATCACTTGAGCAGCAAGGGAAATGGGCTGTCCTACTATTGAGTTTAATATAGACATGAGAGGGCTGTAATAATGATAGTGGACAGTGCGCAATACTATGTCTTTCACTCCTGCGATAAAAGCTTCAGTGTCAGGGCCTACAAAGGCCACAGAATAAATGGCAATTTTCATTCCCAGCTCCCTTAAAACGTCTTGTAGCTCCTCCATCATTTTTCAATGGGTGGTATTGTGCGGTATATCCCTTTCATTAGGCCATGCAGCTTTGCATCCTTTAATCAGCCATACCAATGAGGAAACAGTTTTCACATCAGCTGAGATAGCATATATGCATTGTCTTATCAAGGGGTGGTTGGTAAAGAATGCCAATTTGCCCATCTTCACTTCAGAAAACACTACTCCCTCTGAATCAGCCATACCAATGAGGAAACAGTTTTCACATCAGCTGAGATAGCATATATGCATTGTCTTATCAAGGGGTGGTTGGTAAAGAATGCCAATTTGCCCATCTTCACTTCAGAAAACACTACTCCCTCTGATCTGGAGTCCCATAATCTCAGAAGACAATTGAATAGGGACTCCCTAGTTTTTTGTCTATACCACTGCCCTAAATCACCCAACTTGGCAGTGGTATAACTTTTAATAGTAATGTATAATTTCTGTTCAGGATCAAACCCCAGAGGATTGACCTTGTGACACCTTCCATTTGTTATAGTATGGGGCATATGTGTTAGGGTCTTCCCTTTCCTCCTTCCTTTCTTTTTCCAAGGAAGAGTCTATGGGTTCCCATACTTTGGGGTCTCATCCCATATTAGCTAAAATCCTCTGGATTTGGACCCAAGGCCAGTCACTGCCTCTGACTTGGGCATATCTGTGTGCCAGAGTCTCTAACTGACCATTCACTTGACACAGGTGATAAGTCAGAGAGTACCTCCTTTGTGCCTGGGCAAGGTCTGTATCTCTTTCTAGTTCTAATTTCTCCTCTACATGGTGGGCTGTTGCTTTTGCTAGCTGTTCTGTCATTGTGGCCATATGTAAGGCTCTTAAAAGGGATCAGACTATAGCCACTACTACTTGGATTTTTTTTTTTTTTTTTGCTACTGTTCAGTTGTCCTGCTATCTATTGCAAAAGAGCAACCCCATCAGAGTTTTCAGGGTGTCCCTATTCTCTCATGGAGTTCCCCATTTATTCAGAAGGGCAGCCACCTGTCCCACATGGACAATATAGACCAACTTGAGATTTCCCCAACAGATTCTCCCTTCCCAGAACTCATGCCCACTACAGCCTGCAGCTCTTTGGTCTCCTGGCTGGCTCACCCATTGTTCCAACCCAGCTTTTGAAGAACTCAGATCAGAGCAGCTCCCAACCAAAGAGCATGTTAGGTAGGCAGAGTTAGACATGGATTTTATTAGGACTTACAAACAGAAGATCTTTCCTGCCAGCAGCCATCTGGAAAATGGAAGTAAGTGCTCTACAAAAGGGCAGGTAGTATAAAGGACAGCTTATAAGGGTTTAGGATAAAGACATTCCGTAGGGTGTGAGAACAGAGTTTCAGCAGGATTTTGTGACAAAGGTATCTGGAGGTTTGTTATCAACAGTGATCAAGGGAAGGGAGTTTTAATGCTTTGTTTATGATTCCATCAGTACATTCTTTTCTGCCCCCTTGAGGAGACCCAATAACCTTTAAATTCTGTCCCAGTCATTGTAGGCAACAACATGCAGTAACTTATTCTCAATATAGAGAGGGTGGGGGGCAGGCCCTGAGTCTCCACAGTCTATTGTTATAGACTTAGCTTTCCTTACAAATTCAAAATCCAAGGTTTTTCATGATCAGCCACATTATAGTTTATGGATCAGTTAAATATACTTTATTTTCATTCATTTCTCTTTAGAAGGTTCCTGTGAAGAAAACATCACAGGGTGCTTTTTTTTTTAGTTTCCTTTTTAAAACTACCTACATTCTCTACTTTTTTGTATGTTTCATATTTTTGTCTTCTCCTCAATTATTACTTTCATTCTTATCCCTTTATTTCTCTTCTACTGACTTGACTTCTCTGAGTTTGTTTCTCAAATCTATCTTTTCTAACATTATTATGATAATATGGTTCTGCACCTTTGATAGTTTAAGTGAAAATAATAATGGTAAGTAATATGAGATATGAACCCTCATAGGTGTGTGAATCACCATCTGCAGGAAACATAAAGGTAGTGACAAAGACACACTGGTGAGCAAAATAGTGGTTTCAGTCCATGCGCAGCTAACACTTCAATAGACAAACACTTAGATAAAGTAAGATAAAGATAAGTACAATGTTTGGGAATTAATAGAGCTATTTGTTACTTGGGTTTTCAAGAGACGTGTCAAACATATGCTGGGATAGTTAAGGAAGTCTCCTAGAAAAAGTGGCATTCAAGCTGAGATTTAAAAGTTGAGTAGGATTCAACTGATATAAAGTGGAAGGCAGACACAAAAGGACAAATAGTGTATGATTCTACCTAACTGAACTATCTAAAATAAGCAAATTCACAGAGACAGAAAGTAGATTAGAGATTACCAGGAAATGGAAGAATGAGGAATGAGGATTTATTACTTATTGGGTAAAGAGTTTTTGTTCTGGGTGATGAAAATGAAAGTACAACTTTGTAAATAATTAATGCCACTAAATTTTACACTTTAAAATGGCTCAAATGGGAAATTTTATGATATATATATCATAAAGTGTATCATATAATAAATTGTATATATATATATATACACTTATATATACACTTTAGCTCAATAAAAAAGAGTAGAAGGGGATGGACAAAAGGAAAACTTTGTTTTCCTGCATTTGAAGGGCAAAATTTTAAAAATAATGCATGGTACATTTGAAGAAATGGAATATATTTCAGTTAAGACATGAGCTTAGGGCATAAATAATAGGGTAATAGGAGATGAGGCCTTTTTTTGGTAAAAGAAAAAGACATAGATAATATTAAGGGAAGACTGCTTGTGTTAGTTAGATTCAGTTGTCAACTTGGCCAGGTGAACATACCTAGTCTTGTTGCTGAGGACATAAGCCAATGGTACGTGAACCTCATTTGTTACTAATTACATCTGCAGTCGGCTAGGAGGCGTGTCTGCTGCAATGAGTGACGTTTGGCTTAATTGGCTGGTGCTTAAATGAGAGAACGCAATGTAGCACAGCCTAAGCAGCTTGGCGTTCCTCATCTCAGCACTTGCAGCTCAGCCCAGGCCTTTGGAGATGGAGAAAGAAGTCACCCCGGGGAAAGATGTTGGAACCCAGGGGCCTGGAGAGAAGACTAGTAGAGACCATCCTGTGCCTTCCACGTAAGAAAGAACCTCAGTGGAAAGTTAGCTGCCTTTCCTCTGAAGAACCAACAAAATAAATCCCCTTTTATTAAAAGCCAATCCGTCTCTGGTGTGTTGCATTCCGGCAGCTAGCAAACTACAACACTGCTGAAGAAAATACAGAACTTCCTGTCCCCGGTGAATGAATAGCTTTTAAATAATGGAAAGAGAAAGAAGAGACCCAAATGTGAGTGTTTAGAGGCATATATGAAAGAGAATGAACAGTGGTTGAAATTTTTGTGAGGTAAGGATAGGTGATTAAGAGCAATGCAATCATGAAAAACTTTAAATGGCAAACTGAAGACTATGGAATGAGCTTTGAGAATGGAACTGCTGAAAAATTTAAGTAGGAAACAATTTTTAATTCATTTCTGAAATTAAAAGCATTGATTATTAGATAGTTGGGGATGGGTGAACTGAGGGACAGTTTTAATACACTCAATTATTAACATGAAAGGGCATTTTTGCTGTACAGAGGAGTGCTTGAATTGGATATAATAAACAAAAATAAAAGTGTTTTTCCTAACTAATCAAAGAAGCATCATAAAAGACTCATTTTTAATATCTATTAGATGTCTTAATCACTTGAGTTAGTATGTTTGTCTGCAATTGTGTGGGTATATTTAACAATATTTTATATATCTTGTTTATAAAAAATATATTTTAGCAGATTTTGTAAATGGGGATCCTTGATGGTAAAATTGAATATAAATTTCCTGATATTGCCCAATATTATTTTTGGCATTTATAATATAATCTATTCTATGATTTATTCATTCATTCAGAATCCTATAAAAACTACTTTTCTTTAAAAAGTCTTTAAACATAGCTTTCTCATTCAATGATTGTTTTTGAAAAAAATGGCTCAGAACTGATCACACTTATTCATTTATTGGTCTTTCCTTCAGCAAATATATATATATATTGAATTCATATTTTCATCATTTTACTGAAAAGATACTCATAATAGTTGGGTGAGACAGGAAAGAAAAGGATTGTTCAACAATTGAAAACCTGTAAAAATGATATAAAATATGCATAATGGAAACCAAACACAGACAGTGACCAGTACCTAAATATTATTCATATATGTAGGAAGGGGATATTCCTCCATGGGGTCGGGATTAAGGAAAGTTTCAAGAAGGAATTTATGCTTGGCTAAATCATGAGAAGAATGTGTTGTTGGATAACAATCTTCAAACTATTAACCTGTGATATTTGGAAGTATAATAAAATCAACTTTTGTCATTATTTAGTCCTTTATATTTATCTTCCATTTAAAAAAAATTCTCATCATTTGCTCATTATTTTAAGAAACAGATATGATAAAAGGAAAGAAAGAAAAAGAAGCATCTGGCTTTGGTAATCCATGGCTGATGCTGAGGAATCACACTCAGTGGCTCACCAGTGACTTTTCTCTTCATTTCTCAACCTCACAAACCTGTGGGAATCTTTTCAGTTTGTTTATGGGTTAGGGATAGAGAGTAGCAGATACTGTCATCTCTCATTATCATGATTTCAATCTCCTTCCTCACCCACCTTGGTCTTTCTTATGTTTTACTCAAATACTTTGCATATGGACCAATTTTCTTAATGATCAAAGCAGGTAAATTAAAACATAAATGCCAAAAGATTGCAGGCTTTCACAAATTATACGACTTTCGTATAATATAGGGAGAGAAAATTACATAAAACAAAAAAGAAAAATAATCTGTTGATATTTCAACAAGAATCATTTCAGTCACAAATGTAAAACGATTGAGAGTGGAAAAGTGTATTATATACAGAAGGTATTGAATCAGCAAAGAGAAAGTACAGAGCAGGCTTATATTTGCTGGCTGATAAAAATGATCTGTAGAATAGTCATTGGGAAAGAAAGGATTAGAAGCCAAATAATAAATTTTAGAGAATCTTGAATATTATCCTGAGGAGTCTTGGATCTGTTTAAACAGCAGGGCACAATTTGATGGTTATTAATATAAATTGTGGGGCCAATAGAAATAGATAGTGAGAGTTAAGTACACATGTAGAATTTTGCAGCTTGAAGGGCAGGGCATTATTACATATTTTGCTATTTTGAAGACATTAACTTAAATGCAAATTCTGTTACAATATTGTGACACTCTAACATACCCTCTTTATAGGGTTGTCATAAATTCTAATCTTACATTAATTTTAAGTTACCTTCATTCTTCATAAATTGTTCTTAAGAGTGGTAGTCAGGATTCTGGAGATTGGAAGTTAGCATACCCATCCTCACAAAAAGGAAAAATAATCTTAAAGTACTGATAATCAACAACTCTTCTTAAATCCATAAGAGAATTGAGATCACAGGACAAACCCCTATCCTGAAAACTAATTGTAGAGTAGAAGCCCATTTCTACTGATATTGGTAAAGCCAAGACTGGTAGGAATACTTAAAATGTAATTAATAAAGTGTGGGATGCTCAGTGTTGACTAGCCTTAGGGTTAAAATCTCTGGAAACACAATATTGAGGTCCCTGCTTTTTCATGAGTTTTACCTCTAGGAGCACCATCAGATTCTCGGGATAAAGATAAAAGAAGAAAAGAAAAGAAAAAAAAACTCCCCTTATGTTGCTAGCATGGTGTGCCAGTTTGAAGCTGTGGTGGACCCCAGAAAAAACACGTCCTATAATCCTCATTCAGTATAGCTAACTAGGAGTTTTCTGATTGTTCCCATAGAGATGTGACCCACCCAACCACGGGTGGTAACTTTTGATAGATGGCTTCCATGGAGTTGTGACTCCACCCATTCCAGGTGATTCTTGATTAGTTTACTGGAATCCTTTAAAAGAGGAAACATTTGGGAGAGAGTCCCTGTTTTTTTTCTTTTCTTTTTTTTTTTTTTTTAGAGCCACGAGAACCACAAGAGCCCACACAGCCAGAGACCTTTGGAGTTGAAGAAGGAATATGCCCGTAGGGGAGCTTCAAAAAACAAGAAGCCTGGAGAGAAAGCTAGCAGATGCCACCATATTCGCCATGTGTCTTTCCAGTTGAGAGAGAAACCCTGAACTTCCTCGGCTTTTCTTGAGTAAAGGTAAACTTTTGCTGGTGCAGTAATTTAGAAATTTTATAGACTTGCTTTAATTGGGACATTTTCACAACCTTAAAACTCTAAATTTGCAACTTAATAAATTCCCCTTTTTAAAAGCCATTCCATTTCTGGTATATCATATTCTGGCAGCTAGCAAAGTAGAACACATAGGGAGGGGAAAACAAGCATCTTGAAATACACCTAGAGCATTCTGACCTCCTGAACAAAGGAATTCCCTCAAAAGAAGCTATTTTACCAGAGTGCAATCAATCTGAGAGACAGAAACAGACAATTCCAGCCCCCTCTAGCTTTTCTGTTTTGCTAAAGAGGAAAACATTAAAAAGCTGAGGCGTACTTATGAAGGTCTCAGTCCAGGGGCATAGGCTTTCTAAAAAACTTAACTGTAGGATTACAGAATGATTTCTTTACCCCCACAACTTATCAAGACATCTGTCAGGCTCCTGGATAATAACAGGAATTACAGCTAAAAGTGCTATAAAGTTCAAACCTTTATTTAAGGAGTTTCTAGGAAAACCCATAGACAACAAGGGTGACAAAAACAAGGACAGCAGAGGAAATTTTAGCCTGACTCCTACATCTACAGCAAGCAATAAACGCAGCCTAACTCCTAGATAGGTAAATATAACCTCACACAAAAGGTTTATGTACCTCAATTCCTTTAACCTATACATCATGTTCACCTTTCAGCAAAAAAATTACAAGGTATGTGAAGAGACAAAAAAAAACAGTTTGAAGAGACAAAGCAACATCAAAATCAGACTCAGATATGGCAATTATCAGACCAGGAATTTAAAATAACTATGGCAATTATCCAATCAGGAAAATAAAATAATTAGAGCTAAGGACTCTAATGGAATAAGTGGACAAGATGTGAAAGCAAATGGAAAATACAAGAAGAGATATAGAAATTCTAAGTAGATATCCAAAAGAAATGTTAGAAATCAAAAAACACTATAACAGAAATGAAGAATGTCTTTGACGGGTTCACCAGGATACTGACATGGCTGAAGAAAGATGTGGTGAGCTTAAAGAATGTCAACAGAAACTTCCAAAACAGAAAAACAAAGAGAATAAAAGGAATAAAAAAAAACAGTACAGAGGGGCTGTGCAATGGTGGCTCAGCAGGCAGACAATTATAATAGCTTTAACATACGCATAATGAAAACACAAGAAGGAGAAGAAAGAGAGAAAGCAACAGAAAAAATATATGAAGTAAAAATTGCTGAGAATTTTCCAAAATTAATAACAGATGCCAAATCAAGAAGGATAAATACCAAAAATCTATGCTTGGAAATATCATATTCGAACTGGGGAAAATTAAAGATAAAGAGAAATTCTTGAGCAAGCCAGGAAAGGGAAAAGTGAGACAAAAAACCTTAACTATTGAGGAACAAGAATAAGAACTATATCAGGCATGCAAGCAAGAAGAGAGTTGAGTGAAATATTTTAAAGCTCTGAAAGAATAAAAAACACAAATATAGAATTTTGTATCATGCAAATTTTCCTGAGAAAGTGATGGAAAGATAAAAACTTTCTCAGAAAAATAAAAATTGTGGGATTGTATCATCAGTAGACATTCTTGCAAGAAAAAGAAATAAGTTCTTCAAAGGGAAGGAAAATAATATAGCTCAGAAATTTGGAAGAAATTTCAAGAAGAAACAAATGAAGACAAAATAATTTTTACTATTCCTCTTATTCTTAATTGATCTAACAAAAGGCCATTTGTTCAAAATATTAGCAAAAATGTATTCAGTGACAATAGCTTAAGGACAAGTGAAATGAACGATGGAAATTTAATAAAGGATGGGAGGGAGAAATTGGGAATACTCTTTTATAAGTTAGCTGCATGATCCATGAGTTATCTAAAAGAGGACTTAGATTAGTTGTAAATGGATATCAAAATATCTAATTTTTAAAATTATATTTGATATGCTAAGGGAAGAAGAAAATGGAATCATATAAAATGATAAATTTAAACCAGACAAGGCATAAAAGGAGCAGAAGATTTTAAAAAGTAAACAAAGAACAAAGGCAATGACTAGAAAGTAAGTATAAATATGGTAGGTATTAAACCGAACATGTCAATCACCACTTTAAATGTGAATGGTCTAAGTAGACTAATTAAGAGATGAGAACTATCAGAATGGATTAAAATTTTTTTTGAATGTGAGTCACAACACCCAACTACTTTATGTCATCTACAAGAAACACACTTTAATTATAAAGACACAGGTAGTTTAAAAGTAAGTGGATAAAGAAATATATATCTTGCAACCCTAATCAAAAGAATGCTGGAGTGGCTCTATTTTAGACAAAGCAGATTCAAGAGCAAGAAAAATTATCAGGGATAAAGAGGGGCATTACGTAATGAAAAAGGGGTCAATTCCAAGAAGACATAACAATCCTTAATGTATGTGTACCTAACAACAAAGCATCAAAATGAGGCAAAAACAGATAGGGCTGCAGGTTGAAATAGATGAATCCACTAATACACTTGGAGACTTGGAAAAACCTTTATAATAATTCACAGATCCAGCAGAAAGAATGATAGTGGGTCAAAATAAAATTGAAACTCTTTGCTGGTCAGAATGTAAAATATATTAAATGGTAGAAGTTTTCTCCGAGAAAGATGAGGAAAATGTAGGATTGAGGATTTGGAGAAAGAGAAAGCATTCTTTTCTACTAAAATTTTCTTTGCCCCTGATTTGTCTTTCACTTTATCTTAATCAACCTCTGATATATTCCCCATTTGTTTAGGAGGTATCTTTCTTTAATGATTTGGTGAAGCTCGTTCCAAGACTTCTCTTTGAGCATAGACAATTTTCTAAATTTGCAAAGAACTAAGAGAATTCCTTGATTGAGAATATACCAGTTAAGAAGATCCTTGTATAAACCAGAAGTACTCTGTATGCAAAGATCTTTTGATATTTAAAATATGAAGATATTTTAAATATATGATTCATGTTACTCCTATAGGATCGCCAACTGAGAACACTGCTTTTGATTTTTATCACAAAGCAATGCAATGATGCTTTTTATCATTTATATGATTTTATTGGTGTATACAGTTCCATAATATATTTGCATATAATTCGAAACTATTTACTAGTTGAGTTTCTACTTATTTTAAAAGAGATGTAATTATCTTCTTATAAAATGAGATTCAGAAAACATTTACTGTTTATGTAACATCTGCAAAAAAAATGTTTAGTCCATGGGGATATAATGGTGAATGAGAGAGAAACAGATTCTGAGTTCACAGGAGTTATTTCTCAGTAGGAGAGTCAGTTAGTAAAAGAAATTGATAGAATTAGTATAAGGTTCATTCTATTTATTATATATTTAGTATTATATATTTGTTATGTATTTAGTATGTTGTTATATATTTAGTATGTTGTCCCAGTTAAAAAAATTTTGCAAAAGTTCATTAAGCCATGCAACATAATTCTGAAGGTTGCCCCAAACGTGAGGGTGTACATTATTGTATAAATGACCTAAGATACTTGTCACGCCCACCCACAGGAAGTGTGTTAAAGTGAATTAAATAATTTAAAAGCACCATTTATGTGCTGAATTTTCAAAAATGCAATTTGAATTTTATAATTCATCACAATGAATTGATTACTGATTTAGATTTGGAAACAACTGACCTAATACCTTAATGGCATGCTTATAGAAATGGCATACAAAATCTTCAGGTGAAACCGTTCAATAAAACAGAGAGCTTTATTTGTTTTTTATTTATCTTTCTGAAATTCGAAATTTTGACACCTGCAAATGAGAAGATTCAACAAGGATATATACATATGTGTATGTGCATGTATATATATATATACATATTTGTGATGATTTATAAGTCAAAGATAAGAATATCAGTCATAAAAATTGTGATTTTTAAATTAATCTATTTCTAATTTACTAAGGAAAAGCAGACCATCTAATATTCTTCTCTAAGTGTGAGCATATAATTATGTTTTGACTTATAGTGAATAGGAAATGACAGCTAGCATTATGAAATAGGTTTTTCCTTAATTCACCTAATCTATAAGAAAAATCTGGACATTCAGAACAAAAAGGAATATATTGAGATGTTAGAGAAAAAGTGAGTACATAATAGATTTAAGTTAGCATGAGTGCAATAGTCTCATTATATTTATATAAAACATACTGTCTTTCTTAGACACCATAGTTAGATGGAGCTAGAATTCACTATAACTTGTAGTTATAGATCTGCACAGTTCTATATTGCTTTTTCGGAAGCTAATAATTGCTTGCAAAATAGTTTGTGCTAAAGTGGACACTTTTCTTAATATTTTACATCTAATAATAATGATATATGTCAAAAAGAACAAGACTTTTCAAACTTCTGGTAATAATTTAAAAATTAAGTTAAAATAAAGAAACAATGACAAGAAGAATGAAAAGCTGGAAATTCTTCACACTAACAGAACCCTCATTACGTCAACATCTGGGTATTCACAGATCAATAATTGTTTATTATTTTGGGACATTTCAAGTGAATCTCAATGTTTTTCAGCAGGTGCTTGTCTTTCTCTTCACCAATACAAATGGAATTCTGATATGAATTTCTGAAATTTGCATACCCTGGAAAAAATTCTATGGTGATATCTAACAACTAACTGAATTATAATTTAAAATTTCTGGGGTATTAACTTCTGATTCAGACAATTTATTTCAAAAGACCTACAATCAAATGTTCTTGAAGAAGATTGTTTAGTTTCGTGCACTTGTGATGCTTACAATTATGTGTTATCCTTATATGTCTGGATTAATTGGTACTGGTCACAAATCTGATATGTCAAAATCCAGAGAAAATAGAGAGAGGGGTGTTATTCTGATTTAGAAGGTTCTAGCAAATATTTACACTATAAATGGAAATTTTCTCGGGAGTGGAGGCGGGATGGAGTAGGGTGAGTGCACAGAAGCAGAAAATCTGGAGAACACCAGAAATCTGGATTAGTGAGGTCCAAATCAGTAATGTGGCTTTTAAAATAAAAGAAAATGTAGTTTCTCGTTAGAGAAGCAAGTATATGGAACATGATCATATTTTTTAAAATTTTCATTTAAACCATCATATAACAAAAAACTTAAGTAAAATAACACTGAAAACATCCTTATTAGATGTAGGTGGTGACAATTTAATTTTCTAATAAAGAGTGAAAATTGTCTTGTTTACTTGTTATGATGACGCAGCAAGTTTTTCTAAAGGTGTGTAAGTTACAAAGAAAAATTGCCTGTAAACCATTGACAATGGCAATAGCTCAGAGGATAATTTTTTGAAAGATTTTCTGTATGTTTTTCTATATATTCAACACTATTTCCCATCGACTCAAGACACAGAAAAACAATGTGTTTTCCAATTTACATTTTGGCAGTATTTACCTCATTTTTCCAAAAGTCATTCCAGAGGACAATTTCTGAGACTATGTAATGTAATATCTTTCCTCAGAGTAATTGATAGCATGACAATATAAGTATAGAGTATAGATAGAATTGAATTCCCTTATTGCATTATGATATCAAAATATTTTGCATTACCATGGGTGTGAAAAAAATTATGCAAACATTTTACAAAGTAACTTTAAGGTCACTTTTATCGCAATAATTCAGTGATAATATGATTCTGATCTCTTTCCGAAAAATAAATTTCAGTGCACCCATTTTTAGGATATTAAAATCACATATATTTCCTAAACTAATCATTTTTAAATAATATTTTTGTAGTTCAATATATTGACATGATGATTTAAATAATAATTTAAATCCTCTTATTGGCTAGACAAGATGTAAAATTATTTTTTCCTAAAGTAAAAAATATATCACTTCTATAATTATGTATAAAGATACAGATTTTATGTATATTTCCTGAACATATAAGTACAACCTGTACATATAGTTCATGAATTAATATTTATCCACACATAATTACAGAAGAATGGAAATGCTTATTAAGAGCAAAACACAAAACACAATCACAAAACACAATTCCAAGAATACCACAAACTCCTACTCCAGAAAGCCCTGGAAAACAGTGGAAGTATAAGTTTCCTGTCAGAAGTGAATAATAGGATTGATTTTGATAAGATGTATACTTTAACAGGGATTCAAAATAATGTTTACCATGGAATCTTTATATCCTTAAGTACTTCCCCACCCTAGGCTGCTCATTAAAAATGTATTTCACGTGACCAGAAAATTTTAATCTCACAAGACTAAAGTTGTGTGGTTTAGTGCCTTGACTGTAATTGCCTCAATTCAGAGATAAGTCCTATTTCCCAGGGGGGTATGTGTTTCTATTACCTGATAAAAATGACAAATTTCCCTAATTCATTTTATCATTGCAAAGAGATCTTAACTGATAATGTACAAATATATTATATGCTGTGCAACAGAATCCTAAAGGCAAAACATAAGTGAGAAGCTTTATTTAGCAGATTTTGTTCTTTCACTGACTTTTACATTAGCATGCAACTTAATCTTCTCCATCATCAAAACCCTTGGGCAAAACAGTAACTAAAACTTAATACTCTCATAGAGAAGGTTTCTAATCATCATATTTGAAGAAAGTTAAGAATGAAATTCGTGTAACATATTTGAAATATGGAACTCTTGGCAGTGAAATTGTTCAATCTTGCAGAATGAAAATAAAGTTCACGTTATAAAGGAAAGAATATAAGTAAACCTAAAAATTTCAAGAAGAGAAAGGACACATTTCGCCTAAAAGGAAAAGATCACTGGAATATAGGAAAATTCTGATATGAAGGTATCCCACTAACTAGTCTTGGGTGACATCTTATGACTTTCCAAGGTGATGACCATGCTTCAGTTGCTGACAAGACAAGTAAAAGGACATATATAAATGATCCTGTCAAATGTAAGATGGAACTTGAAGATTGGCTCTTAGTCTAAAAATCAACAGAATAAGGAGTTTAGGAACAAAATGTAAAAAGAATTCTTTTAAAAGGAGCCATTTTCATGTTACAAAAATATGCCTTTACTATGGTCATAACTTCTTATTTGCCTAGGGAATTTAGAAATCTAATTCTCGTGTTGAATATCCAACTTTTCATACTTTGATAAAAAATTACCTTATTAATACACAACATATTAGCTCAAAAATTTTTTACCTCTGATCTGCCTAATGAATGTGGCTTGGGCAAGATGATATGGAATACTCTGAGAACCTTGGATTTTGGATAGCATGCTTATCTGGGAGTTACTATATATATACACACAGACACACACATGCACAAATATGTTTTGGTTCAATTAAAGTAGAACATTTGGCTTCTTTGGGATTTCCGTAGTAAATTTAGTTGATTTTTGTAGTAAAAAGGAGAGGAAATGCCAGATGAAATCATACATGTCTCTTTTTTAAATGCTTTTTTGGTGCACATGGATCAGTTTTGGTGATATAAATAGGATTTTGGTCATTTTATTGTTTTTACAAGATAGGCAACAGTAAATAAGAAATAGCAATTGCTGGGAACTGTACTTAGGACAAATGACTGGGGACAATAATGTTATTTTCCTGCTTCTTGGGATTCATATTCTAGAAACGTTCATTCTATTTGACAAATAAAATACAATTTCCCAAAGAGAAGCACACTGGGCTTTATGTAATCTGTGAAATTCGAACAGGGTATAACTCCTATTGTGCATCATTTTTCAGAGGCTTACACCACATCAAGTCAATATTTGATTAAGGATATCTGCAATTGGGGTAAAGATGGGTGTTAGATGATATTCACTGAAATTAATGTACCATCAGAGCCGATAGTTTTTTTTCGCTGTAGAGCCCCCTGCCATAGCCTCTGCATCCGGAAGGAATTATGGGATCTTCTTGTAGATGTATCATAGTGACACCTCAATGATGCCTCTTGATGGAATTAAAAGTGCCATTTATAATGTGCCTTAAATGGCATGAACTAGTAAGACAAAGTACTATATTTTTTTAAGAATTAAAGATTTTTTTAATATCCATGCTTTGGCAAGTAAAGGATAGAAAACTCTTGCCAACAAGAAAAATTATATGTTTCATTCATGTTTTATTATAGTAATATCTTCTCAGAAAAGGTGGCTTTAAAATTGTGTGTGCTCAGATACCTGTAAAATCAATAAAGAAATGAGCCCAAATGAAGGAATATGTTATCAAAACACAACATACGAATGCACAACAACTTTAAATTATTTCAGACACGTCCGTCCCTTCTCAGAGTACAGGGTATTATAGCCTGTTGCTGTACAGAGATCGTGCATGAATAGACTGCTTTAAAGGCTATGTAGTATAAAATGTTCAAAATATATTCCAAGTTTTGTTTGTTGCAGCAGTACACCTTTTCCATGAGTAGTTTTTATTTGGTCTCGTTTGGTTTGGTTTTGTCATCTAGGGAATTTCTGAAAGTGTATGATAGATAACAAGATAAATTGTATGAAAAGAAGTGTATCCCCACAGATGGCAGATGGTCTGAGGCCACCCGACCTTCCTCGCATGGACATGACTGACCATGGCCATCTAGGAGTTTGGGAGAAAAGGTAAAAACCAAAACAAACAGCAGCAACAACAATCAAACATGACAAAATAACAAAATATTAGGAAGTTGACTTATAAGCATCTTTTCATTTTTAAGCAAGGTTATCCTAGTGGGAAGGAAAGTATCTGTCATTAGTTACCAAAAAGCATGAAATTTGGATTCAAATTTATATCTGTGATATAAATGAAAAAAGAAATTACAGGTGTGTGATTTTCTACCAAAGACTAGTTGAACAATTTCACCCCGATGTTTCTTCTCTGTGTTAGAGACTATTAGATCTGAAAATGGGAGGCCACAATCCCACTGACTCTGCATGTTTAACTGTCAGCCCTAAGTGTTAGATGGCTGGTGAAAAAATTATTGACCCAATTATTCAAATCTGTTCCTTTGAATTGGTTTTTTTTCTTGCAAACTTTCTGAAAATTTGGGATTATTTTTTATATATCCCTATCTAAAACCTTGAAGGATTTAGGGTAAATTATCTCGGTTCCTAATGATGATCACCACATTCTACTTTTACATATTGAGAAAATAGGATCAACTAAAGACATTTTGAGGTACTGATCTGTCAACAGCCTTTGAGTCAACTGGCAAAGCCACCTGTAAGCAAAACCTTTCTGATGATGCCCTCAGATCCTTATCACAATATCATATAATACCTGGATGCTAAAAATGAGATTTCAACAGAATAAACTGCAATTCTATATATCTTGAAGTAGAATAGATGTTCTTCTATGTTTAACTTAATAAATAACTTTATAGGGTTTTATGATGAATAAGATTCAGGCAAGTCCTATATCCTTTTGGGCCCACTGAACAGATAGCAACAAAACCCGTCATCAATTGAACTGTAGATATCTGGAAAACATGAACCTATCTCTCAAGACCTAGGAAAATATAATTCTGATTAAAATTCTACAATTAAGTTCATGATTTTCAAGCTTTACATTGAAGAAAAATGACACTTTCCTAGAGTACTTGTATGAACATCACAGCAGATGCGATGATGCTACTTGAGAAAGACTTGGTTCTGGCTATAGAAATGCCTGTTGCCTATCCCAGTGAAGTATATGAGTGACAAACTCATGATAGATGCTTTAAATTCCATGGCAGTATCTCAGGCTTGCCACCTACATGCCTGACATTTAAATATTCTCCATAAGGAACACTGTGCTGGTTTGGACTTGTGTACCCTAGAAAAACATGTTCATAAACTTAATCCATTCCTGCACATGTGAACTCATTGTAAATAGGACCTTTTGATTAGGTCACTTTGGTTAAAGTGTGGCCCAGCTGAATCAGGCTGGGTCTTATAGAGAAAGTCACAGAGAGAAAAGCCCAGGGGAGCAGCCAGAAGCTGGAAATCATCAGAGCCCAGAAGAGAAGGAAGATGCCACCATGTATATTGCCATGTGACACAAAGGACAGGGCCCAAGAATCACCAGCAGCCAGCTCAAGAAGGCCACCGTCTTCAGAGAGAAAGTGCCTTGATTTTGGACTTCTAGCCTAAAAAACGTCAGTCAATTCTTGATGTTTAAGCTAACCCCTTGTATGGTGTTTGTTTTAGCAGCTAGAAAACTAAACAAAATACTGAAATCTTACTTGTATTTCAGGTCCAAACCATTACAGCTTCATTTAGAATCATATACCTTTTGGTCCCTATCCAAATAAATAATGAAATAACTGACAGTTAAAACGTGCTAACTATTCACTTGTGATGTTTCTAAGAGCTTAACCCCTTAACCTTAAACTGAAAAAGAAAATAGAATCATTTGAAAGCTACCTAACTTATATGCCATCTTATTATATTCAAATCCATAGTTAGTCTTAGCCTGATTTCTGTTCCAGTCATTACCTGGCCCATGTTCTTTTTCCTTGTTTTAATGTTTTATAACACATTTGCAACTTTTGAGATAAACGGCTTCCAATTATTTTGGGAATAAAGGAAATATAACAATGAATAAACACATTTAATTTAGTATGCCCCCAAATGAGCAATCTTTGAAGATAAATGTGATGTATTATCAAAGACTAAAGAGATTTACTGAAGAATGTTTGTGAAATGTGATGTTTTTCAAAATTTAAAATTAATTCAATATAACAATCAATTTAAGGTTCAATTTAACTATAATTATTGAATATCCACATTATGAGCAAATTACTGTAAGACAGTTTTGCAAAGAGTGCAGTATCAGAAGTCAGGAAAGTGGGTTCTGTTAATGAACTCACTAGTTTTGGCTTTGGAAAAACGGTTAAATTTTCTACATCTTAGGTTAATCAACTAAAGGTGGGACCCTGAGCCCCCTCTCAGTTCAAAAAGTTTAACCTTGATTTGGGGACAATTTTTTATTGTTTTTAAGTTTGTAAAGCCTATTGGGCATATGTATTGACCACTATTACATGAAGCAAATTTTAGGGTTTTTTGTTTGTTTGTTTTTATTCTTAAAATAAAAATAAATAAGAATAACAAAATGTTGCGGAACACAAAGTCCCTCTCAGTAACAATTATGACTCAGAAGTCCGAGAGATTTATCTGTGTTTTTAAAGATGGTTAGAATTTCAATGAAAGCATATGTGAGGGAGGAAATAGAGGAAGAAGAAATGAGAATGAGTATAGGAGAGCAAAAGTGACTTAGCATATTTGCAGGACCATCATAAGAAATTGGAAGTCCTGTGCATTGACCACATTATAACGTCTCCCACCTTCAATTAAATAAAATAAATTACTAACTTTAAAGTAAGTCTAAAATATCCAAAAAGCTCTAATAATTAACTTGACTCATCTTTTCAAATATAATATCATCTGCTATGATAGTGACCTAAACAAATGCTTAGTGTGCCTATTCTGTCATTCAGAGCTGCATATTTTTGGTGCCATAATCACATAGTTGAAGCTACTGGATGAGTATTATAAATGCACAATTTGGATCTTTCATAGGTATTCTTCTACTTATTATTACAAGGAAATGGACTAAAAGCCTCGGGGAAAGAAATAGATTCACAGAACTAGAAATTCGCGCCCAAGGAATCCATTACATCAGAAGCTTTCCACTACAAGAAGCTATTGATTTATTTTTCAGAGTTCTGGTATATTAGAATTGTCACTGTTTCTTGACTCACCCATTGAACCATTTCACACTTGAGTGTGGAAATGTGCCATTTGAACCAAAGGGGAGAAACTGGAAGAACTGTGTACAGTAAATTCTTTAACTTGTCCTTGATTCAGTTGTCTGTCCAATTGTGTTTTTATTAAAACAGTGCTAATGACAGCAAATGCCTGGTAAGTCACTAAAGCAGAAATCCTAATCACTGCTTGAGGGTAAGCAATCCATTGCTTTTTATTGGTGTGCTGATGTCTTGTTAGATATGCCCTTATTCACATTTAGCTACAGTTGATTATTGATGCTGCCCTGGGCATGCACAGTTATGGTTATTGTCTCTTAGTTCATTCAGAATTTGCTGAAATTGGAAATCAACAATACATCATGCAGTTCTTTCTTTCTGGGTGTCTATTCAAAGATATTCTTCATGATCTGAGTTAAAAGATAGAATGCTTTTGTATAAAAGCTACAGAAAATCTTCAGTCCTTATTTATATGGAGTATCTGCAATTATTTATCCACAACTTCAGTGAAAGTATCTTGAATGTCTATATCATTTGCTTAACAATTCACTGGCTCTTGGGTTAAAAGATGATAAGAACAGAAACTGTGTCCACACAAAGCTCACGATCAACTGGGGAGTAATTTGGCACTTTCATAAGCGTTCACTCATTATTTACTTAAACATTCATTTATTAATTTATCAACAATACTGATCATGTACATATAAGGTGCTAAACTTGACAGGGAATTGTATATAATAAGGAATACAGATACAATCTTTGCCTCTATAGAGGGTTTTAGTGGTATAGACTAATTTTAAGAATTAATAACCTAAGTAATTATTAAGTTACAAGTGCAATTAATGAAAGAGGAATGTAAGGTTCTTTAAGAGTGCATAATGAGATAGCCAGACCTAGCCTGGGGAAGTTTTTCTTTTGGAAATAATATTTTAGTTGAGAATTGATGGATGAACGAAAATTAACTTGGTGACTATTCAGAGATGATAAATATTCTAAACATAGGGAAGAGCATATGCAAAGACATTTACAATAGGAAGGAGCTGAGTTCCCTACAAGAACTGGAAGAATGCTAGTGTAGTTGAAGTCCAGACAAGGGCAGAAGAAAAGAGAGGAAGTGGCAATGTTGGTTATTCCAGTAAAATTGCAGAAGTACAGAAAGTACCATTTACATTGAATGTGGCTGTTTCACCCTGGAGGTAGGTAAGAACAGGACTTTCAAGGCTTTGTAAATAAGGCAAAGAGCAAGGCTGTCATGTGACAATAAACTGTAGAGCTGATGGTATCCACCTAAAGGATAAGGCACCCACAATCCCTTACAAGCTACAACTCAGGAGAAATACACCTTTCTGAAATTTCTCCATGTTTTTGTTTTGCTTTATTTGTTTTCCCCTCTACAAATTACAGAGCATTTCATTTGCAAAGATGTCAAAATTTCCAGGTTGTCAAAAGTTATGGGTTCTGTCACCCATTATTGCTTCTTAACATTGACAGTTTGCTTTTCAGCGTAGGAACTGTGTTTAACCTTAAAATGTCAATTTTAAGGTTACTGAAGGACCATTGCTTACTTTATAGAACAAGACTGCACTCAGATTGACAAGGTACCTTCGCAGTAGCAATCAAAACATTTCACAGTAAATATATGGCTTTACATGTTTATTTCTATTGTTGAAAAACCTCTTTTGCAAACTTTCTAAGTCTAGATATTCTTATCCATAGAATCTTTTGCTCACTGCACAAACTTGGCAATTCAGCATTAAATGCTGTGGCTTTACATGAACCACAAGGTGAAAAGCCACCCCATAGAAGAGTTTCACACATGTTAGACTGCTTGCTTGGCAGAGCCTGGAGAGACACAGTTCTTTTTTTTTTTTTTTTGGAGGTGGGGGAAATATAAAGAATCATGTGTACATTTTCGTATTGATTTGGAGGCATAATTCCAAGGAAAGCTGTCTATTGATTTAACAATTTCTAACTCAAAAGTTTTCAAATCTCTTTCACTCCTATCTCAGGTATTTGTAAAAGTCAGGATTCCATAAGCATCAGCTAATTTATTTTAATGTCATCATTTTCTGGTATATAGTGCTACATGATTTAGATAGAATTTGAGTGGATAGACAAATGAACAAATGTTTAATAAAAATATTTGAGGAGGTGTTATAACCATGGCATTGTGCTGAGCTTCAGTGATATAAATGTGACTCTCCTGGCTTCTTGTCCTTAGCATAGTATTTTCCAGTTTTATCCCTGTTACAGTATGTATCAGTACTTCATTCCTTTCTAGAGCTGAATAATATTCCATTGTATAGATAAAACACATTTTTTAATCCATTCATCTGTTGTTGGCATTTGTTTTGTTTACTTCTTTTGGCCATTGTAAATTATGCAGCTATAGACATTTGTGTATAAGATCATTTTCAGACATACTCATTCATTTCTCATGGGTATGTTCCCGGGACTGGAATTGCTGAGTCATAAGGTAACTCTATGTTTAAATATTTGAGAAACGGTCATACTACTTCCCAAAGTGCTGTGCCACATTACATTTCCACCCAGCAGTTATGAGGGTTCTGATTTCTCCACATTCTCTCCAAAACTTGTCAGTATCTGACTTTTTTTTTTTTTGACATGGGCAGGAACTGGGACTCGAACACAGGTCTACGGCATGGCAGATGAGAACTCTGCCACTGAGCACTGTTGCCCACCCTATCTGATATTTTTATGCAAGACATCCAGGTGGATGTTAAATGGCATCTCATTGTGCTTTTGATTTACATTTCCCTGATCACTAATGATGTTGAGCATCATTTCATGTATTGGCCATTTGTTACATCTTCTGTGGAGAGATGTCTGTTCAGGTTCTTACCCATTTATTAATTGGGCTGTTTGTCTTTTTATAGCTCACACTTCACAATTACAAAATTTACTATAAAGCAACAGTTATAAAGACAGTGTGGTACTGGCACAAAGATGGGCACATAAGTCTGCAGAATAGAATTGAGAGTGCAGAAATAAATCCAACTACTCTGGTCAACTGATTTTTTTTCAAGTGTTCCAAGATCATTCAATGGAGAAATAATAGTTTTCAAAAAATGATATTGGAACAAATGGATAATCATATGCAAAAAAAGTGACATTGGATCCTTACCTCCCACCATATTTAAACATTATCTCAAAATGGATCAAAAACCTAAATGTATGAGCAAAGGCTATAAAACACTTAAGAGAAAATATAGGGATAAATATTTATGACCTTGAATTTGGTCAAAGATTCTTAGACATGACAATGAAAGCAGGAACCAAACAAAAAAAAAAAGAATAATTTGACTTCATCAAAATTTTAAACTTCAGTGCTTCAAAAGACACCATCAAGAAAGTATGTTTTAGAAATGAATGGTGGTGATAGTAGCACACCATTGTTACTGCCATTAGCAGTACTAAATTATATATTTGAATGTGGTTAAAAGGGTAAATTTTAGGTCATGTAGAGGTTAGTATAATAAAAATTAGAGCATAAAATGTAAAGCAGTACAACACAGTGAACACTATTATAAATGATGGACAGTAGTTAATAGTACAGTTATAAAAATGTTCTTTTGTCAGTTTTAACACATGTACCACACTAATGCAAAGCCTCAACTATATGGGAGCGGGGTATATGGGAATGTTGTTTTTTTGCCTCATTTTTTTCTGTAAACCTACAAATTCTCTAGTTAAAAAACCTTAAATTAAAAAAAGCGAAAAAACAATCCACAGAATGGGAGAAATATTTCAAACTCATATGCTGATAAGGTATTTGTATCTGGATATATTAAATGTGTTTTTTTAATCAGAGCACTAGAAGAAATAGTGCTCTTAACATAAGTGGGATAAAGAATTAGAGTCATTTAGACTACCTTTATTAGTTTCCCAGCTGCTAAAACAAATACGACTCTATGGATTGGCTTAAACAATGGAAATTTATTGTCACAAAGATTTGGGGCCAGGGGAAGTCCAAAAGTGAAGTGTCAGCAAGGAGATGCTTTTTTTCCCTGAAGGCTGATAGTCCATGGTCAACTGCCATAACTTAACTGAAGTAACATTTTCCAGAGATTCTATTTACTCTTGCAACTATCTATATTTACAGTGGTTCCAAACCCACCAGAATATGAAACAAGACCAAGAACATGTCCAAACTGTCCTACAAATTCAATCAACCATGCTATCTTTTTATCAATGAGCAGTATATATTGTGTATTTCCTTTGCACAATGCACTAGGAAGCATTATAAATATAATGAATACATTGTTTCTACTCTTCAGGATAGAGTCATTTATAGAGACATTTTTCAAAAGTAAGATTCAGAAGTACCATAGCACGGAAGAGTCCAGAGTTCCAACCATTAAGCTTGGTTAATTCCACTAATGGCAATTACTTTTACAAATGTGTCGGAAGATATTCTTTTAATGGCTTCCTGTTTCTGTTCCCTTCTATTACCCAATTGCTGTGGGAAAGTATAACTATTTCCTTCTCTTTAATGTATTTTCCTGTATTTATTTTTTAATCTCTATTTCATTTTATCACATCATGGCTAATTCATTTACAAATAATAAGTGAGACCGCTATAAGAAGAAAAAAAATAAAGTTGCATGCTTGAAAATTAAACCAGATACACTAAAAACAGTTGACATAAGCCTCTAAAGCTCTTGCAACTATCTATATTCAGAACCTACAGAAAAATTTGCAGCTAGTTCCTCATTCTCCAAGGTGGAGCCGGCTTTCCCTCAGGAAGAGAATCAGAGCCAGTTAGCATTCATCATTCAATTTCTCTTACATTTGTACAATTGTTATAACAAATTTTGCCATTTTCATAAGAATTAAATATGGATTTTTGAACAAGCCTGGTGAAATATTATTTATAACAGTGTTTCCATGAAAATAATATATTCAAAATTCTAATCAAGATATCTACAGATGGACATTTAGTCTACAACTGGATTTTTGATTTGGGAGCTTATGATGACAAATGCATCTTTCATTTTAAGTATTATTAAGTTTTCTATGGTATTATAGTCTAGTGCATTCAAAGGTTAAATAATCACTGGCAAGGGACATTGGACAAATGAGATGATACAATTTTTTCCCCCTGACATTTGGATATAACAAGCAAAACTCAGTTTCAGTAATAGTGATCCATTTAATACCATATATAGAAGATTGATACTTGGTGGTTTGTCAACTGGCATTTGCAAACAGTCAAAAAGTTTTCTTTCTCTTTGCTTCTAAATTCAGATTGAAGAACTAAACGAGCTAAGATAAAATAACAAGAACGTAAAATAAAGAAAAATAATTATTGATGATGGGGAAAAATATATATCTTCCTGGGAGAATTTGGATTTTTATATGCAGATACATTTTGTAATAAGTGTTATCACTTGACCTTACTACTACTAATTTTTATTGCTACAATATGTATGCTGTCTTCCTACTATTATAGAAATCATTGAAATTTTTCCAAATGAAATTTTATGGTAGTTTCCTTGATACTATGTTTATCATTGCTTTTGCTGCTATTTGTTTCTGCTGAATAGAAAAAGATGATAGAAGAATAGCAAAGACATAAATACTAGTTTTAAATTGGACAGCAAATAGCTATATGTTTTCAGCTTAGATTTTAGAGAAATTCTTTACACATAAATATGTTCTGAATCATGTTGTACTATATTTACTACAGATGGTCAAGGTATGATGCAAAAGATAAAAGATATTAGGCTAAATTCATTTTGTTAATTATTTCTCTCCTTTCCCATGGCTTTAGGCTCCCTTTTTAAGTCTGCTCAATCCCTTCTCACATCTGTACCATTGACAATTACATGGACTAGACAAGAAATTACAGGCTTCAAGATATCTGTCAAAATACCAGGAAGAAGAAAAGGGAGAGATAGAAAAGGATTATGTCTTGATACACTGGTGTTCATTCTTTTTTTTTCTGCTTTGCCTATATGTGATTGATAGTACCTTTAAAATTATAAATCCTAGTGGTATGTCTTTCCTGAACATAATCAAATCCCTCTGCTTCATGCAAGATTTTTAGGCTTCTTTCGAGCTGAAGAAAATGTTGCAACTTAAATGACTATTGCCATGGTAGTAATACTTTTTTAGTCGTGACATTTTTCTAAAACAAAATTTCTATAAAATGGTCAAAATACCATTGGAATTTTCTGCTGTTGTTTACCAGTATTTCTGTTTTCTCTTATTGCTTTAGATGAGGACTTTTCACTCTGGAAAACACTGGGGCTGGGGGGGGTCACTACTAAATTTAAATTGCAGTGGTCGGAAGCCCGGTGCTAAAGTAAGCAGTGACTATGGAGTTAAAAGAAAACATGAATAGAAAGAGAATGTCATAACTATATTTAACAGTTTCAACAGAGAAGAAACTGAAAAAAGTAAGGTAGAAGAACCATATGCTGGAAATGACAAAGTGAAGCCAGGAGGAGGCCAATTCTGACAAAACTTCACCAAGGAATGAGTCAAATTTAAGGGAAAATGTGTTACTTTTGGACAGGTTTCTGAGAATCAAGATAAGAAAGTGGAGGAATCATTCTCTTTATGTAATTCATCGAGAGTTCTAATAAACAGTGGAATGATTTTAGAATGGAAAGTAGCAAAGGTTGGAGAAGGACAAGTGAAAGGTAAGGGCTCAGCTGGGTTGACCTTGGCTGGGTTGAAAGCCAAGGTACTGTCTTCGGTGGGGGATGAAGAATCATGGGGCTAGTGGAGAAGGGAACTGAGAGACAGAGAAGAGAGAGATGGAGAGATAGCTGCAAAGAGAACAAAACAGTCTCAAATAATATTTTGGTTGTCCGTTCTCTTTAAGGACTTTGTTAACATTAGCTGCCATTCAATTTTAGGAGTTCTGGGTGAGTAATCTGAGCAAGATTGGGTGAAATGCATTCCATTAGATTTTGGCAGAGAAATAACAGTTTCTCTAAATGAAAAAGTAATCCAGGCAGGGTAGGTACAAATTTCATTTTAGAAGCTACGCATCTGAAGTAGCTCAATTAAGGGGACATTAACTTTTAGAAAGGCTGGCATGAACATCTCTCATATATTGACAAGATGTGATGATCAGAAATAGACTAACTAGATTGCTTGTTAAGGGCTCACATCCCAAAATTAGTTTAATATAGATTTCATAAATTTTGTTTTTAATTCAATGACATATTGTATTATAGTTTCATGATTTTTATGAAAATGTTCCTTTTCATTTAAACATAGCTTCTGAAAATATTTTATAGGTTTTGTGTACCAAACTAGACAGTTCATTAATTGTATTCTTTGCTTAGAACTTTCGGTCACCTGAAAAATACCAATACCAGTAACGAAGTCAACTTTTTTCTGGGAACTTAAAATCTGTAGCTAAGAACTCCCTCAAACTTTCAAGCTACTATGATAAATAACAACAGCAAAAACAAAAACCCTATCAGAGTGGGTCACGGTGGCTCAGCAGTCAGAGTTCTCGCCTGCCATGCTGGAGACCTGGGTTCGATTCCAGTGCCTGCCCATGTGAAAAAAAAGGAAAAAAAAAACTATCATCCAAGGTAGAATTTTTTTTTTTTTTTGCATTTTGCTGTCAGAATAATCCATTGGTGTAGAGCATGAATTTAATCCCAAATGGCTGCTTTTATCATCTGGTGTTCTTTATTGTTGTTTTGTGTGTATTATAAAGTACATTCAGTTGATCAGACTACTCATCACATTTCAGATGCATATAAGGACAGGCATGGCAGTGTCAAGTAAATTACTTGCAGGATGCACATGAGAATGTGTTCATGTACTTGCTCATGCTTATGGTTGTTTGTTATCATTCACCATAATGAAAAAGCAATCAGTAGGGTTGATATTTTAGTTTTGCTTCAGCTGTATTAACCAGCAAAGATAATTGCATTTTGATGAATCTTTTTGAAAATATATTACATTGTTTTGAATTGACTAGCAGTCACTCATTTCCACGATGGCCCATATGCAGTTCATTGCAGATATGTTTAGGAATGCAAATAATATTAAGAAGGAAAAGAGCAGCATATTTTTTCTTACACATTACCAGCTGATTTCCTCCTTCCTCACTGCCTCCCTTCCTTCCTTCCTTCATTTATTCTTTCTTTGCTTTGCCCTTATTGCTTTCTTTTTTCTTCTTTTATTTCTTTTTGCTGTAATAATAATAAAACCATGATGTGGTTTAACATTATAACAGTATTTTTTGTGGAACTCAATTATGGGCTCAAGACGCATGGAAAGTAACAGAGGAAGTGTCTGAGTTTCACTGCTGTTTTATTTGTCAGGCTAGCTAGGCCTAGCTGGGCTGACTTAAAGCGGTGTTACTTTGTTTTCTAACTATTGTGATTGCTCTCAGTAGAGTTAGAAATATAATTAATTCAAAATGCGGGATGCTGTGTTTCCAGAGACTAGAATGAAAGCTTTCCTAATATCCCGAATATTGAAAATATACTTATTTTTCCATATCATAAAATTTCTTCCTCTTTGCTTATTCATGTACTGATTAGCTACTGTGATATTGGGAATTTTACTGCAGCGTTGCAAAGGTCATATCTGTAGAATAAGAATGTTGCAGATTGCGACCTATTCATGTAAGCAGAGGGACACAAATTCTTGTCATGTTTTATGATCCTTGAATACCGATTCAAAATGTATTTTCTGTATTAACATTCTGGAACTTTGGGGACAGAGAAGGGGATAAAAATAAAAGTTTAGAAGCATGTCAGTAATTTGACAGAGAAGCCTAAACCTCTAAAAATATTTAGAAACAATTTTCTTGAGGGGAATTTTTTTAGTTCATAGAAAAAATAAAACTCCCATACTAATCTTTTTAGAATGAAGTTAAATATCTAAAAAATATTTTAAATATGTGATGGTGTCTTGAATTTGTAGTTTTTGGTACATGTTATATGACCAACAATATATACAAGATGTATGTATGGCATGAAGACAAAATTTCTCAATAGTACTAATGCCTGTTGGAAAAGTACAGAACAAGAAACACAGTAGAAGAGAAGGAATAGAACCTGTGACCTAAAATAGGGGGCAAAATTTTGTTCCACGGCTTCACTCACTACCTCCGCCCTTTCTCCTTCTCCCCTTTGTCATCATCAAATGGTTAAACCACTTGTCTCTGGTACAGAAGGTAAGGGAATGGGTTGAGTATATATTGAGCTGAGAGAAACAAAACAGCCGAGTACAACAAATTACAGACAAGCAGAAAGCATTGCATCCGTGTCTGCAGAACCAGCATCAAGAAAAACACAGAGACACAGCTAAAGCTCAGGGAAGTCAGTTTGCTGTTTCTGTTAGCTCCCGTTTACCCTCAGTCACTTACTCCACCTCTTACCTCAAATGAAATTTGACTGTCTCCTGAGGACACTAAATCTGCGGCATTGCCTTCTCCAGGGGAGGCTACTGATTCTCAAATGCTATTGATATGTCAGCATTGGTTAATAAGTTGATTATGCACCATGCACACTAAACACTGCAACTTTCATTTGGTGGCTCTCCCTCTTCATTTTAAAACCCGAAGTGAAGAACACACTTTCTTTGATACTTGTGCTGTCTATCCTTATTACCTTTTCCTCCTCCTATTCCTGTTCACTAACAATCTCATGGACACACCCTCTCATATATTAGAGTTCCTATACTCTGCGTTTTCATTTGCACAGGTATTATTAATTTCTTTGACTTTTTGTTTTTTTTGTTTCCTAGCCCTTGTAAAAAGTGTGTAGTGGTGTCTAATTGCAGTTTTCCCTGATGGCTAATGATATACAACATATTTTCATACTCTTACATAATATCTCTATACTTTGGTGAGGCATCTATTCAAATCTTCTGCCCATTTTTTTTTAAATTGAGGTATGGATTTTCTTCATATGTTCTATATACCAGTTTTTATTAGATATGTGGTTTGCAACTACTGTGTCCCAGTATTTGACTTGCCTTGAGTCTTTAGAAGAACTGTGCATTTTATGGCATTCAAATTAATGTATCATTCAGGGTTCTGTAGGGAAACAGACCCAATAAGAGATATCTATAAATATTATGAGACTTTTATAAGAATTTTCTCATGTGACTTTGGGGATATGCAAGTCCAAATTCTATAGGCCAGGCTGCAAGCTAGGAACTCTGATGAAGGTTTTTAATGAATTCCCCAGGAGAAGCTGGCTAGCTCAAGTAGAAATGGAAATTCTCTCATCTGACTGCTGAAATCATCACTTCTCCTTTGCAAGCCTTCAACTGGTTGGATGAGATGTCTCTCATTGTTGAAGGCAGTCTCTTAAGTTGTAGATGCAATCAGCCATAGATTCAATCAGCTTACTATTTAAGTCCACTAAATGTCCTTACAGTAACAAGGCAGTGCTTGCTTGACCAAATAACTGGACATGATCATCTGGCCAAGTTGACACATAAACTTAACCATCATGTGTGTTTTCCTTTAATGCCTGCATTTTTTGTGTCTTAAGATATCTTTGCCTATCCTAAGGTTTTAAGGATGTCTGATATGCTTTTTCTAGAACTTTTATAATTTTAAGTTTTACATTTTGGTTTATAATATAGTTCAAGTAATTTTCATAGATGATTTAGGTTATGGATCAATATTCATTGTATTGAAAAAGTTCAATTTCTTTAGTATGATTTCTTGAAAAATTATCCATTCTCCAAAAATCGCTTTGGTACCTCTGCCAGAAGTC
The DNA here is from genome assembly GCA_004026745.1 of Myrmecophaga tridactyla. Taxonomy (NCBI): domain Eukaryota; kingdom Metazoa; phylum Chordata; class Mammalia; order Pilosa; family Myrmecophagidae; genus Myrmecophaga; species Myrmecophaga tridactyla. Next base: position 82,488 of record PVIY010003670.1, read on the forward strand.
AGTTTCCCATGTATGTTTAGGTTTATTTCTGAAGTTTTTATTACACTCTTGATAAATACGTTCTTTCACGACTACAACATTGTCTTTATAGCTATAGCTTTATAGTAAGATTTGAAATCAGGTAGTCTGAGTTTGACTTTGTTCATTTTTAAATTTTTTTCTATTTTTTAATTAGAGAGGTTGCAGATGTACAAAAAAAATTATGCATAAAATGCTGGGTCCCCAGATACCACCCTATAGTTAACACCTTGGATTAGTGTTATGCATTTGTTACAATTCATGAAAGAACGTTTTAATAAATTGCACAATTAAGCAAGGCCCTTATTTACTTAAAGGTTCACTGTTTGTTTTGCATTTTTTTTACTTTCTCAATTTTTTTTCTAGTAACAACCAAAAATTTTCCCTTTTAGCCAGATTCAAATATAGAAGTCAGTGCTTTTAATTATGTTCACAGTATTGTGCTACTATTACTATCATCCATTACCAAAAGTTTTCCATCAACCCACCTAGAAACTCTGTATAAATATTCTTTTTAAAAATTATGTTGGGTATACTAGTTCCTTGGCCTTCCAAAAATATTAGATTCAGTTTGTCAGTTTCTATTTAAAAATAGCACGCTGGGATTTTGATGGGAATTGCATGAATCTGCAGATCAACTTGGGGAAACTGACATCTTAACAATATTGAGTCTTGAAATCAAGATGTCAATTTTCTCCAGGTTAACCTCTCTTTATTCCTATCACAACCTCTACAGGATTGTATCTAGATATTAACAAATCATCTCTAAAATTTATTTTGAAAGCAAAGGAACTAAAATTGATAAAACAATATGAAAATAGGAAAAAAAATTGGAGGTCTCCCACTACTTGATTTTTCTACTGGTATCGCTATAGTAATCAAGGCAGTAAGATATTGTGGGAAGCATAGACAATAGATAAATAAAACAGAACAGAATATCAAGAAATAGAACCATATATATATCTAGATCCTGTTTCATAAAGGTGCAAAAAGAAAAGTCAAACTAAACCTCACACCCTAAATAAAAATTCATTCAAAATAGATCATATAACTAAAGGTAAAAGATGAAACTACAAAACTTTTAAAAGAAAACATAACAGATAATCTTTGTGACTTAAAGTTAGTTGAAAGTATTTTAGATTTTAGGTGAAAGGCACATTCTATAAAACAACCAAAGAAAAAGCATAAATTGAACTCCATCAAAATATCTTTTCTTCTCCTCAAAAGACCCTTTGAAAAGGATGAAAAAAAAGTTATAAACTAGGAGAAAATATTTGCAAGTCACATATCTGACAAAGGACTTGTATGAAGAACATATTTTTCTTTAAAAACTCCAAACTCAACATAAGAAAATAACCCAATTAGAAAATGTGCAAAAGATTTGAAGAGACACTAAACTTAAGAAGATACACAGATGGCAAATAAACTCATGAAAAATATGCTTAACACCATTAGCCACTAGGGAAATGAAAATTAAAGTTGAGATTCTACTACACACATATTTAGAATAGCTAAAATAAACATATTGGTGATGCCAAATGCTGGCAAGAATGCGGAGCAAGTGGATCTCTTGTATATTGCTGTTGAGAATGTAAAACGTTGCACTCATTCTGATAGACACGTTGGCAATTTTTTAAGGAAAGGTTATACGTGCTTGTGCCATATGACCTAATAATCACACTCATGGGCAGTAATTCTATAGAAATAGAAAATTAGGTTCACACAAAATCCCATATGCAAAATGTTTTCAGCAGCTATATTTATGACTGTAAACTTGAAACAAACCAAATGTCCTGCAACTGTGGTATATCCATGCAATATAATACCGCTCAGCAATAAAATAATCAATATAACTATTGCTTGTAATGACTTGGATTGATCGCTAGGACATTATGAAGACTGAAAAAGCCAATCTCAAAGAGTTGCATATCAAATGATTCCACTTATATGACATTCTCAAAATTATGGCGTTGGAATGATGGAGATTTGTGGTTGCCAGAGAATTGTGTTGGGGGAAGGTCTGTGACTACTAAGAAATATTAAGGGGATTTCTTTGTGGTGATAGAACAGTTATGTATCCTCATTTTGGTGATGGTTACTCGAATCTACATATGGTATAATTCCTCTTAAAGCAAATGCACTTACTTGCATGCGCACACGCCCATATACACATACACAAAAAGTGAAAAATAATGAAATCTGAAGAAGGTCTGTTCTTAATATTTTACCACTGTCAGTTTCCTGGTTTTGATAATGTTCTATGGTTATTTAAAGTATTATCACTGCAATGGCTGGGTAAAGAATGGACTCAAACTCTCTGTACTACTTCTGTAACTACTTGGGAGCCTAAATTATTTCAAAATTTTAAAAATCATTCTTACATTACTTAGGTTTTAAATCATTAACAATCTGTCCCCTATTTATAATGCATATTTGCTTAGTGTTACTTCTTTCTTCCTTGAATTGAATGGCCCCCATAAATCTTGTTACCAAGATTTCTGCATTTTAAAATTATCTATTTATGTTTGCCTCTGAAATGCATGGATTTTGTTTCATTGTAGTTTCTTTAAGAAGAACTCATGGAGATTTGCTTTCCCAAGTTCTTCCATGTTTGAGGAGGGCTGCAGTCTTCCTTTATATTTAGTTTTCCAAGTAAAAGGTAAAACTGCATCTATTTGTATAATGAAACAAACCTTGATTAGGTATAGTAGATGCTTTCACTCTTTAATGAATGAAACACATTGATATGGACATTTTTATTCCTTGGTTTTCCTCTTCTATCTTCCTCTTCTAGTCTCTCTTAAATTCCTATTACTTATTTCTAAGGCTGGTCCCAGACTTTCTTTTTTTTTTTTTTCTCTTTTCAGCCATTTTTAACCTTACATTTTCTGAAAGCATTTTTCAGATTTGTCATCTAATAAGCTGAAGTGCTTTTCATTTCCAAGTTTCTATATGTAAATATTATTTTTATAATTTTCTTCCTGGGGTAAATTGATTATCGCAGTTGTGAGAATTTCCTCCTGCTAGTTGCATTGTTTCTATTTTTTCTGAGATAATTATTACTTTATTATTTTAGTCTATATTTTATAAAAGCTTTCCTTAAATGCCTTGTGATCTTATCTTTTCATTTACATTTAAGAAGGAAACACTAAAGAGCTAATTGAAAACTGTGAGTGTGGGGTTGGGATTTATTAACCGTTGGGCTACAAAATAAATTGAAAAAACAGTGTGAAGGTTAGTTTGATGTGTCGTCTTGACTAAGTTATGGTATCCATTTGTTTGGTCAAACACTGGCCTGGTTATAATTGCAGAAGTATTTTGTAGGTGGATTTAGCATCTACAATCAGTTGACCTTAAATTGAGGAGATTACACTCCGTAATATAGGTGAGTCTGCACAATATAATATAGGTGGGTCTCATTACTCATTCCAATCTAAGGGATTTAGATTCAAAAATTCAAGATCACCCTCACTGAAATTTCCAGCCTCTGGTCTGCCCTATAAGTTCTATGGTGTGTTTCAGTACCAGCATCGTGGGAACTCTTCAGGGGTCATGGGTTGTCTCATTGTTGAATATGTAGACTTCCAAATTTAAGCCTATGTTTAGATGGCATCTCACAAACATTCTCACTTCTACAAATGTCTTCAAAAAATTAACTTTCTAACTTCTATTAAGGGATCAACATCTTGTGTAGTGTAAGGTTTGGAAAGTTTATTCACTTATTATATATTTGATTTTTATTATATGTACAGAATCCTACAGGTAATTGGGATAGGTCAGGATTTGATTTTAAGAGACAAGAACCTTACCATAATGAAAATTACATTCTAGAGATCTAGGAGTTAAGTATTTTTAAATCAAATTTTAAGCCAAATTTGATTGAAAAGCTCTATGTTTTTGGCCCCACCTCAAATCCCCACCTTTAGAGATTTCTGATGTTTCCAAATCCTGGGAGCTTTTGCAATACCAATCCATCTGTTTCTCTTTAGTTTCCCTTCTTGCTGGCTTACATGTCTGCTTCAGCTAAAGACAGTCACATTTGTCCATCTATTTTCAGTTTCCATGATTTAGCTGAAATTTTTTATCTGCTGTCATCTATAAAGTTTTCTAGGCTGTTTGATGTTTAATTAAAAAACACTCAAATATTACTTCAACTAATATAGTGCATGTACAGTCCAACATTTCTACATTTATTTGTAATGAAACTTTGTTTCAATGTACTTTAAACAACACATGCAGTTTTAGTTTTCACTTGTATGACATGTAATTGTTCCATAGTTAGGTGATGACTTTTTCAAAGGGCTGACTGCAATTTTTCTAGATTTCCAAGGTCTATAATTTTAAGAACCAAGTTTTAAATTCAGTATATGATTATATTAATAGAATTTCTCAGTGAAAGATGAATGCTAAGCTAGAATGATTTGAATTAGTTTTCACAAAAAGGGTATAGCTAATCTTATACTGCTATCTAATTTATAATGCAAATATGGAATTCGTTTTAAGATTAATTGTTCCAGTTGCAACATTAATAACTTCACAAATCAGCTAACAGATTCTCTATTCAGGAATGGGTTTGTAAGGTTTATTTATTTATTTTTTGCAATGCATTTTCACTGTAATGCACTCTTCAGAATGAACAAATTTAACTTATTAAAAAGAATGGGATATTTCTGCCCTCTAAGAACTACAGTGTACCATCTTAGCTCAAAGAATACATTTTTAAAAGCTATATCTGGATCCTCCGAATCAGTAGCATAGTAGATGGGTAGCTTTTACCCCTCACTGACTCTTTAACTTTGACATTAATTTGCAACCAATAATTCCTTCACACGAACTACATTTTAAGCAATATCTCAAATTAACAAGATCATAAAGGAAAAAACTTTGAATGCATATATATACATTTAGACAATGTTGAAAACTGCAGCCTTTCCTCACCGCAACTATAAGGAATATATATACTTTCTCAAACTGTGACTTTTGGTTCACTCATGTGACTTTGGACCAACTGATGTTAACAGATATGAACAAAGAAAAGACATGAAATATGTTTGTACAATCGTATTGATCTCTTGTGTCTCTGCCAAAGTCATGAGAACTTCATCTACATAAATGCCGATACCTCAGTCTGTGCACCAGAATAAAAATGCACGGAGCACACTCCGCAGTGTGAAGCATTGCCAACCCAGGATCACAGCTTGAATCAGAGTCACGTCAGCAGGCCCATGATCTTCAACATGAATCAAATACTTACACTTATGCTACTAAGATTTTGTGGTCATTTACTATTAAATCGGAAACAAAACGTGGGGTTTTGCTCTCACAAAAAATTGGGGATTGACAGTGAGTGATGGGGACATCTATATAGAAGGAAGAAAAAGTGGTAAGGGAACTATTAAGAACAATAATAATCAGAGTTACAATATAGCGATGAAACACTTGGCCTATTGCGCCATGCAACACAGGATATGTACCTTTTGAACATGTACATTTGGACAAGATGGTTTACAGGCAGAATATTAAAAGTTTGAACTGGTTCTTGTTTTCTTCATTTTGATAAGGTACTGCCTGAGTTATAAGCAGAATTAAGTGTGATTACAATAAGTCACTGATATTCCAGGACTTTCTAAGCTGAAACTGAATAAGTAAAAATGGTTTCTCATCTCCAATGTGTTCAGCCAGTAAAAGATTCTCAATCCAAGGGTAAAGGGACAATTATAAGGGGACAAAGACCACCTCCAGTTTGTTATCCATGGACATGGCCTCACAATTAAGAACAAATAAAAAGTATGAGTATACCAATCTTTATGAAGCCTTCTATAAGTAAAAGTTAGTATCTCGTAGAAACTTTCAGCTATGGTGAAGAAGTAGCCATAAGCAAGAGTGGCATGAAACATGCCTCAGAAACAGTTGTGACCATAGCTGTTGGCACATGAACTTGATGAAATCCAACATACTGAAGACTTACAAAACTTTGAGAGATATAGTATTAAAAAGTTCTGGCAGGGGTGGGCCATGGTAGCCCAGCAGGCAGAGTTCACGCCTATCATGCCGGAGACCTGAGTTTGATTCCCAGTGCCTGCCCATGCAAAAAAAAAAAGAAAAAGTTCTGGCACCCTGGACTAAATGAGATTGAAATTTGTTTGAGATAGGAAGAACCTCTGGACCCACAACATTCTGTAGGCAAGAAACTGATTTAGAAAGCTACTAAATATTAAATAATAATAATAATAACCAATAAGTTTTCAATGGCCCTCTTCAGAAGTGGCCAGGGAGGAAAACAAAAAAGGAAAGAGCTTTCAATGGGCAAAGCCAACAGTCATGAAGAATAATGGACTCTTGGGTCACTCCCAAGTTGCAGAACTTAGTGACGGAGTCTTCCATACCTCTTAGCAACATATATTCAATGAGACTTAAGAATTGTTATGGACAATTCTCTTCTTTGTATCTACCATTATTCTTTTACTTTCATTTTTTCATATTCTATCCATGTTGCATATGTGGGCAGGAGGGTGGGGTTATAGATAACTTGATTTGGGTTTCATGGGATTCAAAAAAAAGAGCCACATTTAGAATTAATATAAACCACAACATTCTGGAATTTGAGTCAGATACTAATATCGGCTGAGACTTTGGAGGAACGTGAAATGGGAGTGGTACATTTTTTCACATGGAAGAAACTGAATATATATGAAGACTGCAATAGATTATTATTGAAAAGTAGTTATTCTATTTCACACATTTCTGACTTCATGAAAGAACTGTGTTTCCTTGTCATTAGATTTGAACTCAGTCATATCTTCATGACTTATTTGGAGTTTTTGTTTGTTTGTTTGTTTTAAGTAGGACATCTGCTTTTATTATGTTGTACTTGACAAAGAGGTAAGTTGTATCAATGATAGAAAAAGGTAGAAACAAGTTAGGGTGAGAAGACAAAGTTCTATATGGAGATGCTTATGGGAGGATGTTAAGAAATGCTTGTAAATGAGTGGGCATTGGCAGATAAAGTTCCAAGAGGACAGGTAACTCCTATGTTGAAAACTGTTTTATTTTCTAAATCCTGCTGTGGCCAATTGATCAACTTTTTCATTGTCTTTGATGCCACGATAACCAGAAGCATATTTCTATTGAATATCCAATCCTTGGGAAGCTTGATCAATCTTCTCAAAATCCACTCTGTTGACATCCCTTCCGGAAGCCATTTTCCATCCATTTTCTTTCCAGCTACCAATCCACTCTGTCACGCCTTTGATGACAAACTTGCTATCTGTTCCAGTAATGAGTTTATCCAGGTTTTGGCTCTTCGCTTGCTCAGTTGCTATGTGGGCTGCCTGGAGTTCAGCGCTTTGGTTTGTCTGCCATCCAGAAACCCTCTCACTTACATCTAGAGGATTGTCGGGTCCCCAATAGACTCCAAATCCTGGTTTTGCACCATCTCTTCCATTATTTTTGCAGTTACCATCTATATAAGCAGTTGAAGTGTGGTCTTGGCCCCTGCCAGAAGCCTGTCCTGATCGTTCCCAGAAACTCAATTCCTTTTCCAATCCAATCACTCAGCGATCCCAGGTTCCAGCTAGGGACTATGTTGGTCTCCTTTACTTGGAATTTTGAGCTGGGGACTGCCCCATTGGCCTGGGTCACTGTACAGTTATGTTAATCAAATACCCTGAAAATCCTCAATAATATGTGCAGTGTAGACAAGAAATCTGCCTTTGTAATTTTAATCGCTGATATTCTGGAGTTTTGTTCTAGCAGCATAACCTAATTTATCTTGATTTATATACCATGTCCTCTGATCCTCTAGAAATATAAAAGGAGGGTGATAATAAATAGAACTAACAGATTTTAAATTCATGGAGTAATATAAAATGCAACACATCTATAAAAAAATAGCCAGTGTGAAGGCACCAGTCTCTAAAGGAAACAATTAACTAGTCTATTAACTTTCAGCCTGAAATCCTAGCAATTACATCTGCTGCTCAGGCAAAGCTTCATGATACACCCAACACTCTCAGACCAAGTTATTTCTCAATTTGATATGTTACTTAACATTCGGTCTTTGTACATCATAATAATAATCACATCCAGATAAATGTCCTATTCTTGTTAACTTTACAATTTATAGTATAATCGCCAGAGAGCTAAGGACCAATTCTGTTTATTCAACAGAATTTGTTCATGTATATATACAAGAGCCTAACATCTCTTGAACATAATATATTATATTTATTTATGGCAATATATATATTTTAGCCTTTCAAATGGTTATTTTTATTTATTTAGAATTAATACCCAGAAAGGAGTAAATGATCAAAAGGTACATGTATTTAAAACATTTTCTTTCTTCAAACAATATTTCAATTTAATACTCCCACTAGCAATGACTGATCATGGACATTTTCCTCATTAGAAATTATCATTTTTAATTATTGTCAATTTGATAGGTGAAAATGTTGTTTCTTTTTTAAATTTTTTCATTAATTTTTTTATTAGAGCTATCATAGGTTTACAGAAATATCATGCACAAAATATATAAAATATAGAGTTCTCATATATCACCCTATTATTAACACTTTGCCTTAGTGTGGTTCATTTGCTATCATTCATGAAAGAACATTTTTATACTTGCACTAAAAACTTTAGTCCATCATTTCAATAATGTTTACTATGTCGTGCAGTCCTATGCTTTTAATATTTTTTATTGTTAAATATAACGTATGTACAGAGCAGTACAATGGTGGCTCAGTGGCAGAATTCTTGTCTGCCATGCCGGAGACCTGGGTTCAGTTCCCGGAGTCTGCCCATGTGAAAAAAAAAAAAAATATATATATATATTTACATATATATTACATATAATACATATATTACATATAATATAATTATATTATAATATAATACATATATTATATACATGATATAAAGCATATGTACAAAGAAAAGAAAGAAAAAGCAATGATTTTCAAAGTACGCTTCAACAAGTAGATACAGATTTCAGAGTTTATGGGTTACCATTCCCTATGATTTTTTTATTATTTTTTATTCTAATAACATATATATGACCTCGAATTTCCTCTGTTAACCACAGTTACCTGTATAATTCAGTGCTGCTAATTGTGTAACATCACCACCATCCATTATCAAAACTTTGCAATCAACCCAAGTAAAAATTCTGTACAATTTAGGCATTAATTCCCCCATTCCCTGCCTACAAACCAGCCCTGGTAACCCATATTATAAATTCTGACTCTATGATTCCTTATTCTATTTATTTCATAACAGTGAGATCAGGCAATATTTGTCCTTTTGGGTCTGGTTTATTTCACTCAATGTGATATCTTCAAGGTTCACTCATTTTTTTTATATATCAAGACTTCATTCCTTTATACAGCTGAATAATATACCATTGTATGTGTATATTACATTTTATATATCCATTCATCTTCTTTCATTTCCTTTAACAAAGTTTTTAGTTTTCCATATATTAGCCCTTGACATCTGTGCTGGTTTGAAAGGATTTATGTACCCTAGAAAAGCCAGTTTTAATCAATCCTAATCAATCCTATGGGAGCAATGGTTTCTTTTAATCCTTACCCAGTACTACATTCTGGAAACTTGATTAGGATATCTCCATGGAGATGTAACTCAATCAATTGTGGGTATTAAACTTTATTAGATGAAGACATGTCTCCACCCATTCTACATGTGTCTTGATTGGTTTATTGGGGTCCTATAAAAGAGGAGACATTTTTGGAGAGAATGCCTCTTGAGAATGACAAGAAAGCCACAGCAGAACCAAATAGAGCCACAAGGCCAAGAGAATCACAGAGTTTACTAGCCAGTGACCTTTGGAGACTGAGAGAGTAGAGAGGGACAACACAATGACAGGAGCCACGAAACAGAGTCCACCAGCCATCAACCTTTGAAGATGAGGAGAATGCCCCTGGGGAGCTTCATGAGGCAAGATGCCTGGACAGGAAGCTAGCAGACAATGCTGTATTCACCATTTACTCTGTAAATCAAGGTATCTTTCCCTGGAGACCTTAGATTGGACATTTCTATAGACTTGCTTTAATTGGGACATTTTCATGGCCTTAAAACTGTAAATTTGCAACTTACTAAATTCTTCTTTTTAAAAAGCCATTCCATTTCTGGAATATTGCATTCTGGCAGCTAGCAAACTGAAACAATATCCTTTTAAAATTTATCCCTAGGTATTTGATTTTTTTAATTACCCTTGTAAATGGAAATTTTTTTCTTGATTTCCTTCTCAGATTGCTCATTATTACTGTATAGAAACACTACGAATATTGAACTTGTTCCCATCCACTTTGCTGAATTCATTTATTGGGAGATTTATTGTAGATTTTTCAGGATTTTCTATATACAGAATCATGTCATCTACAAATAGTGAAACTTTTACTTCTTCCTTTTCCATTTGGGTGCCTTTTATTTCTTTTTCTTGCCTAACTTTTCTAGCTAGAATTTCTAGACCAATGTTAAATAAGACTGGTAACAGAGGGCACACTTGTCTTTTTCCAGATCTTAGAGGGAAAGCTTTCAGTCTGTCACAATTGACTACAATGTTAGCGATGCACTTTTCATATATGCCCTTTATAATGTTGAGGAAGTTTCATTCTATTCCTAATATTCTAAGTGTTTGTATCGAGAAAGTGTGCTGTCATTTGTCAAGTGTCTTTTCTGCATCAATTGAGATGACCATGTGTTTTTTCACCCCTTGGCTTTGAGCATGTGTAATTGGTTTCCTTATGTTGAATCACCCTTACATACTTGGGATAAATTCCTCTTGATCATGGCATACAATTCTCTTAATGTGCTGAGGGGATTTGTTTGCTGGTGTAAAGGACAGAAGTACTGCTGGTGTAAAGGGCAGAAAGTATATTTTTTCTGACTTTGGAGGAAAACATAAAGATAAAACAACCTTCTATATGAATTACCCTAATGATATCTGAAATCCACATCTTTTGGATCCTGATTTCATTGAGCTACATTATTTTCTCTCTTTTTTTCATACCAAATACTGTACTTTTGAACAATCACCTGTAGTACATTAACAGATTCTATAGAGGAGTATATGTGTGTGTGGTGGTGGGGGGAGAGAGACAGACAGGCAGGCAGACCGACAGAGTCAGAGACAGAGAAAGAGAGGGAGAGAGAGAAGAAAAGAAAGGGAAAGGAGAGAGGAATAGATAAAAGAAAGAAGGGAGGAAAAAAGGAATGGAGGGTAGAGAATGGAAAGGGGAGGAGGGGAGGAGACAGCGAACAGGAAAGGAAGAGGGAGATGTTATATAATTTTTCTTGTTTAATATTGAAAATGTCTCATGCTTGCTCTAATAAATTAACTGTTCCACATTTAACTATTCACTTGACAGGAATAACAACTCACAACAGCAATGTGAAAAGAGAAGGTGGAAGCAGACCATGTGCTGACAAGAAAAAGAGAGGTGGACAGATTTATAATTCATCAATATATGCATACGCTCTCTTCCTCTATAAAACATGCTGAGACCACTTGTTAGAATTCTGCAAGTTAACAGCTTTCCAGAAATATAGTTTAACAAATGGTATATTACATTTTCCTAGCTCTTCCCTTTTGTAATGATGAATTGGAAATCTATAAAGATGTTGTTGCTTTTGTTTTTCCATAAGCAGCATAACTGTGTGTGTGTGTGTGTGTGTGTGTGTGTGTGTGAATTTGCTAATTGGATTTACTATGTTAAGTTCCACCACACTAAGCAAGAAGATACAATACAGAAATCAAGGAATTCACAATTGATGGTGGAAACAGACATAAATAAATACATGTACTAAAGTGTTTATACATTAGTATAGAAAATAACACACAAAAAAGAAGATATGACCCTAATGACAAAGGAATGAGAATAGAAGGAAGGTTATGAATTACTAGGTTAGAGTTCTTAAAAAATGTTCAAATCCATCTGCTAGGAGTGTTTTTGATATTCAGAGTCTTGAGTTCCCCTGAGTTATTAGCATTGATTCTAGCACTATTGCTACAGAATTTCTTTGCATAAGTGTATGCTATAACTCCATTTCAAGTTGGATCTTGATGAAACTACTAAATCCAACATAATTAAAAATTGCGAGTTTATATTCAGGCTTTCAAACTCAGGGTAGAGAGGAGATGCCTCTGTGGACTAAGGATTCAAATGACTGTTCTCTAAGGTTATATTAACTGGGAGATCCAATTGCTCTTTCTCTATATTTCCCAGTGATATAATTTAATGATTTTATAATGTGAGATGTTTATGGTGTAAAATTATCATTGTAAAGCTATTTTACATGTTTATGTTGAGCTGCCAACCAAGATATTCAAAAGGAGACAATAGAAATTATTTTCCTCAAACGTTAAGACAACATGGCCTTTATTCAATCCAGATTTGTTCAGTTTTGCAAGGAGTGGTTTGATGTGGTTCTCATATTTGAAAGAAGAAGTTCGGGGGGAATAGAGTTGTTATGATATTTAAACATGCTTTCTCACTATAGGGATGAATAGATATTTTCTAATCAATTTACAATTTCAGGCTGTATGATCTTGTTTCAAATACCTTGAATCATGTCAAATTGGGTAGTTTGAAAGATAGTCAGAAACTCTGGAGACCTTCACTAACAATTTTATTGGAAAACATAAGCTGGTTTAATTTGTTCTTTAACTATTTTAACTGCTAACAGGACCTTGGTGCCTTCCTCCAACTGTGGGTTTAATTCAAAAGAAAATGCACATTTTCACTGAAAAGATGCATGCAATTTGGCAATACTGCTTATCCTTTTTCTCTGTGTAAAACTTGTGAAAAACACTGGGTTTAGATAAGAGGTAGAGCAATGTTTTCTAAAATATATCTTAATTTTAAGTATACTCGATAATTATTAGAGAAAGATTAAATATAGTGTTTTAAAGTATAGAACTTAATATTCTTATTTCCTTTAAATAAAATTATAGGAAAAATGAAGGGAAGATACAACCAAAGTTTATTTCACATAGAAATAAATAATAGCTCATAGAAGGTGTGCTGGTTTGAAAGGAAGTATGCCCCCTAAGAAAAACCATGTTTTAATATAAGTCCCATTTCATAAGGGTAGAATAATCCCTATTTGATGCTGTGTGTTTGAAACTGTAATGAGATCATCTCGCTGAATGATGTGATTTAGTTAAGAATGGTTGTTAAACTGGATTAGGGGATGATATGTCTCCACCCATTTGAGTGGGTCTTGATTAGTTTCTGAAGTCCTATAAAAGAGGAAACATTTTGGAGAATGAGAGATTCAGAGAGAGTGGCACTACGAAGCAGATAGTCCACCAGCCAGCGACCTTTGGAGATAAAGAAGGAAGAAGCCTCCCGGGGAGCTTCTTGAAACCAGAAGCCAGGAGAGAAAGCTAGCAGATGATGCCGTATTCGCCATGTGCCCTTCCAGCTGAGAGAGAAGCCCTGACTGTATTTGCCATGTGCCTTCTCACTTGAGGGAGAAACCCTGAACTTCATCGGCCTTCTTGAACCAAGGTATCTTTCCCTTGATGCCTTTGATTGGACATTTCTATAAACTTGTTGTAATTGGGACATTTTCTCAGCCTTAGAACTGTAAACTAGCAACTCATTAAAGTCCCCTTGTTAAAAGCCATTCCATCTCTGGTATACTGCATTCCAGCAGCTAGCAAACTAGAACAGAAGGTTTTTAGTTTGGTGCGACAGTGGCTCAGTGGCAGAGTTCTCGCCTGCCATGCCGGAGACCTGGGCTCGATTCCTGGTGCCTGCCTATGTGGGGGGGAAAAACGTTTTCTTAAAATCGGTGTTTTCTTATCCTGGAAAAGAGGAAAATTTGGCTAAGAGAAGGTAGAGCAAACAGAAGAAATGGGTTACAAAACTAAGGTAAACTTTTTAGTGTTCAACCTTAGAAGAAATTTGAACTGAGTATAAACAAAGAAGGTGTTTGAAAAATAGCTATCTTGGAATTGAATATCTTTATGAAGGGAGGTGGTGCAGTGTAGGCGAAGAGAGGTTTATGCTGGATACGATCGCTATGGGCTCTGGAATAGAGTTCTCCTGCGGACAGGGCCGATAAAGCTTTAGATTTCACTTGAACCTTATAACTCTTCCTCCGAGGGGGCAAGAGAAGAGAAATTTATCCATGTATAAGAAGGTGATTCCCTTTGAGAAACAATTTTAAGGAAACATTAAACAAAGGTGATTTAGTTTTGGTTTTGGTTTTGATTTTGGTTTCTGTTGCTTTGGGAAGCTTCTGATGTAAAGAAAAACAGGAGCAATGTTTTCACATCTCAGATGAAATATAATTCAGCTTAATTAAACTTTTATTTTCACCCTCAATATTAATTGAGCCCAACTATGTCTCAGGTGCTACATACAATAATAATGAGGATATATAAAAGGATTAAACAGTGATCATACTTAATAAGTATATAGCCTACAACTATAATTTCTATGTTCACCAATCAATTTATTTTAACCATCACTTTGTGTTTTGGTTTGTAAAGCTGATGAAATGCAATATACCAGAAATGGACTGGCTTTTACAATAGGGACTTATTAGCTTTCAATTTACAGTTCTTAGGTCATGAAAATGTCTACCTCATGGCATCAAGAAGATGATATCTAGACTATGAAGTTAGGCTCCTGGCATCCAGAGTTCCTGTCACTGGGTGTTTTAGTTTGTTAAATCTGCCGAAATGCAACATACCAGAAATGGAGTGGCATTTAAAAAGGGAATTTATTAAGTTGCAAGTTTACAGTTCTATGTAAATGTCGAAATTAAGTTACCAACAAGAGATTACCTTCCCTCAAGAAAGGCTGATGACATCTAGAATACCTCTGTTCAGTTGGGAAGCCACATGGCTGGCATTTGCTAGCTTTCTCTCCTGGCTTCTCATTTCATAAGTATTCTCAGGGTCATTTTCTTTCTGCATCTCACACATCTCTGTCTTGTCATCTCTGAAGCTTTTTCCAAAATGGTTGCCTCTTAAAGGGCTCCAGTAAGCAACCTCACCTTGAATGGATACAGACACATCTCCATGGAAATGACCTAATCAAAAGGTCCAACACACAAGTGGGTGGGTCACATCTCCATGGAAACAACTTATCAAAAGATCCCACCCAATAATATTGAATGAGGATTAAGGAACATGGCTTTTCTGGGGTGCAGGATAGTTTCAAACCAGCACACATGTTGGGCATGTGATAGGCATCTGCTGATCCTTTGCCCCAGCTTTCATTGCTTTCAGCTTCTGGTTCCAGTGGCTTCCTCTCTGACCTCCTGTCTATCCTCGCTTAGCTTCTCTGAGGTTTTCTCTATGAGCGTCTCTTAATTTCATCTCTTTTAAAGCACTCCAGTTAAAAGATTAAGACCCACTTTAGGGTAACTCCTCAATTGAAGTAACCTAATCAAAAGGGCACACTTAAAAAAGGTTTGCAACCACAGGAATGCTTTAAAAGAACATAGCCTTTTCTGGGGTATATGACAACTTCAAACCCCCATACCTTGGTTTTCCTATTTCTAAAATACATGGTTTTGACCGATGAATTCAAAGCACTTATCCAGATATTACATTTACTTATTTGAGTGTAATCAAGATGTCCTCAATCCGATCTTGAGAGAGAAAGGCTTTTAAGGCACAATTTTCCCCTTTAAAAATATGACTAATATGGCATACATAGTATAGAAAAGCTGTGACAAAAAATAATGTCATTTTTTAAAAAGTCCACTGTTATATACCAACAATAGAATTTTAATCAGGCTTTAATACATCAAATGTGAACATGAACAGAAGTCAGAGGGCCAATTGCTATGACAATTTGATCTTATATGGAACTGAAAATATTTATGAAGAAATCTATTAAACAATATTGCTCTTACCAATATATTATGGCTGTTATATGTAAGTCAACATACTTGTCATTGAAAGTGTATCTATAGTTTATATAGCTATTTACACGAACAAATAGTTCTCTGATGTATTCATGTACAAAATATCTCCTAAATGGTTAAAAGCAAGTAGATAGATGAATGAAGGGATTAGGAAAATACTTTTTATATAGCTTAAAACATATAGTTAAAGACAACATTTTTACAGTTCTAATTGGAAATCTCAAGAAGCAGTTCATTTTTTCTAAGCAAAATTGAACTGCTAGGAAGACCAGAGTTAGAAACGTGTGTTATGTTGCTTAAGTGACCTCTGTCAAATGATAAATTCTTTGTACCTCAGTGTCTCTTTCTTTAAAACCCCTTGAAGTCTTCTAGGAAAGAATTCAAAAAATAAGGTAAGGCTATGTTAAAGTTAACATAGTGCATGTTTCAGTTTCTCACCTCTAACCTAGAGAGCATGTTATATGGCATTTTATTGTTTCCCAAAGGCAGTAGGATCACTCTACACCCAAATTCATGGTGTTGCTTTACAAACATAGTCGCAGATCCTAGAGTAAGAATGTTTAAGCCATGTAAATATATGATAATGGAAAACATAATGCAAAGAAGACTGTGTTTTGAAAAAGATAATTTCCTTGTACATAGCTCTGTAATTCTAAATTTATACAGAAGCTACTTTGAGTAGTACTTATGTGACAGAAGCTTAAAACTGAGCTAGCTACTGAATGATTTATAACTAGAGGTTTTGAATACTATTTGTGCCATTTTTTCTAACTATGTTGAGTTCATTTAATCCTTATTTCTCTGCTGAGTGCCATTTAGTTGGTAAATAAATTTACTCCAAAGTATATTTTATCCAATTTTTACATTTTCTACAGAAGAGCCCTTTTACTAAGATATTAAGATATGTGTTAAATCATCATAATAAAATTAGAATAAATTTTAATTATATTTTAATATTTTCCATAACTTTATTTTATCTCTATCAGACTCAAAAGATAACAGTTTTTGACTTAGTTAATATGGCTCAGTCCTGAGAGCTTCAATAAGTACAATAGAACACAAAACAAATTTTCTTTCTACCTGTAACCTATTATCTAAAAGGGAATATTAGACACATACACATACATTTGAATTCATGATAGATATACATAAATTCAAGTTAAAGGATACTATTACATTTTATGGAAAATCAGAGAACAAAAAACTCTAGCTGCAGAAATTAGGTAAAAGATTTAGAGAGAAGATTTCATTTAAAATTGTCACTGAAAGACAAGTAATAATGGACAAATGGAATATGGTGAGATAAAGGAAAGGAGTTACTCAAGAAAAAATAAAATCAACATTTTTTTCTAAAGTGACACTAAGCTAACAGTCAAGTAATAGGGAAAAAAGTAGCTAAAAATTATGAGAACACAGTTTATTATTGATTTCTGGTGGCCTGTATTGCAGATTTTATTGAGATACATGCATGTATCAGACAGAAGTCAAAATTCAGATGGACACAAAGTCAGATAAGTCAGATTTAAGGTCCCTCAATGAAGCTGAGATCTTGGAAGGGTACCCAATAGTAGATGAAGATCAAAACCAAATATAATAATTTTTAAAATACAACAAAAGCAAACCCATGATTCCAAAAAAGATTCCTGTTTTGACCATGGCTTTGGGTAGAATTGATAAGAAAGTAAATAAATAAGTCTTTACTGAGATTTACTTTCCACAATAGTCTACTCATAAAAGTTTGAGCTGAAATTATTAGTATTTATGTCAACTAAAAATCCCAAATTCAACATAAGGTCTACAATGGTTATGAATTAATTATTTCCCCAGACCTCCATGAACTTATGGTAGATAGGAGACTGAAAAAATAAAAACTGAAGAATAAAACTTACAGAGAAAACAGAGAATAAGTGAGTCAGGTACAGATTGTAAAAGAAAAATGTTTAATGTGCTTGAAAAAATAAAAGACAGAGTTGAGAAAACATTGGAGAAAATAATAGATTACAAAAATCAAGATTTTAAAAAGAAACTATAGGAATTACTAACAATGAAACATGTAACAAATGATGAGTTATAAAACAATTAGAAACACCTGAAGAAAGAATTTAAAAGTTTAAGGTAGGAATGACAACATCACCAGGGCATAAACAGCCACTGAAAATCTCTCCCCAGAGAGTCAGTAAAAAAAATGACAATTCTCATTTGTTCAGAACTCTGAAGGAAGGTATAGACTGGAGAAAGATCCCACAAATGCTGAATTGAAGAAAGAGATAAATAGCAGGTAGAAACTTCTATCCTGGACAGGCCACTCTTCTCGCTTTGTTTCCTCAGTCTGACACACCTCAGAAAGTGTACAGAAACAGCAGCTGGGATCCTTCCCACCTCCCACTGGGAACACAGACTATAAAATCTTGCACAGCAGTGTGACATAACCCCACTATATTCACACACAGAGACCCACAAGGGTCTTAAGCTGTCAGGGAGGGTGGAATACAAAAGGGCAGCAAGGAAGAGCTTCCAAGATGGATGATTAGGGAGAGGGCTACAAAATCCCTAAAAGCTGCAAATAACCAGGCAAAAACTACCCAAAAGGAAAGGATATTTCAAGGCCCAAGTCAGCAAGGGACAAAGAGTCTGAAAAGACATGGACAGAGATTGTGTTTCCAGCACTAGGTCCTTATGCCCATCCCTCACCTTTAAGGGAAATGGCAGCTGGAAGCCAGACCATTGCCTGGGAAATGGCTGCAGTCTGAGATAGCTGGGGAAACACTGTACCACAAGTAAATTGGGGGACACCACCCATATTGAGTCAGATCTGGCTGGTTAAGTGAGGGCACAGGAGTCCAATAGTATCATCCCTGCCTAGTCAGACACTGTCAGGGTTCCTGGTAAACAGAGGTAAACAGCTTCTGAGGGCAATTAAGTCACCAAACAGGACATTTGTTGGGCAGGCTGGAACGTGAAGAGTAACTGCAGGGCTTTTCAAAGCCACTCCAGGCCCTATCTCAGGCCCATTGGAGTTGGTCTATATTCTCTGCATGGGTACCTAGCTGGTTTTGACTGAGAAATATGGATGACCCAAATGTCAAAATGTGTCCTAATAAAAACCCAGTCAACAACTATACCCCCCAAAAAAGAAATTAGCCTTCAAAATAGACCTATCAAGATATTAGATGAACAGATATCAGCAAAAAATCACAAGACATACTAAACTCCAGAAGAAATAGCCCAGTTGAAGGAACAGATCAAAATGTCAGAGGGGATGCAGAATCTGGAACAACTAATCAAAGACATGCAAACAAACTCCTGAATCAATTCAAAGAAATAAAAGAAAATATGTATAAAGAAATAAAGGATATTAAGTAGACACTCAAAGAGCATGAAGAAGAATTTGAAAGAATAAATAGAAAAATAACAGACATTATGGAAATAAAAGACACAGTGGATGAAATTTAATATGTACTGGAGACACACAACAGCAGATTTGAAGATGCAGAAGGAAGAATAAGTGAACTAGAAATCAGAGCAACCAAATTCAAACATAAAAAATGAGCAAATGGAGAAAAAAATGGAAACATTTGAGCAGTCTTAGGAATAACAAAACATGCACAAATATATGCATCATGGGTGTCCCAGAAGGAGAAGAGATGGGAAAATGGTGAAGAAGAATATTTGAAGAAATAATGGCTGAAAATTTCCCAACCATTATAAATGACATAAATATGCAAATCCAGGAAGTTCAACATACTCCAGACAGAATAGATTCAAATAGACCCATTCTAAGACATGTAGTAATCAGACTGTCAAATGTTAAAGAGAAGGAAAATCTTCTGAAAGCAGCAAGAGAGAAGTGATCACCACACACAAGGGAAGACAAAGGCCAAGTGCTCATTTCTCATCAGACACCATGTAGGTGAGAAGGCAGTGGTATGATATATTTAAGATACTGAAAGAAAAAATAAAGCCAGAGAGGAATTCCCTATCCAGGAAAACTGTCCTTCAAAAATGAGGGAGAGCTTCTGTATTAGTTAGGGTTCTCTACAGAAACAGAATCTACAGGGAACACTCACAAATATAAAATTTATAAAAGTGTCTTACGTGACCACAGGAACACAGAGTTCAAAATCCACAGGGCAGGGTGTGAAGCTGATGATTCCGAGTGAGAGTCTGGATGAACTCCACAGGAGAGGCTCGCCAGCCGAAATAGGAAGAGCCTGTCTCTTCTGAATCCTCCTTAAAAGGCTTCCAGTGATCAGATTAAGCATCACTCATTGCAGAAGACACTCCCCTTTGGCTGATTACAAATGGAATCAGCTGTGGATGCAGCTGACATGATCATGATTTAATTCTATGAAATGTCCTCATTGCAACAGACAGGTCAGCACTTGCCCAACCAGACAAACAGGTACCACCACTTGGCCAAGTTGACACATGAACCTGACCATGACAGCTTCTCACTTGGTTTGTGTGCTGCCCGCCTGCTGGTTGGGTCACAGGAGTCACTTGCCCTTCCCATCTACCCCTCATGGCACCCTTCTCAATCTCTCTGAAAACTATATTGTCTTTTCATACATGTCTTCAGTGTTCCTAGACATTACTAGCAACTCAGTAACTCCAAGAAAGCCTGAAAACTTGCTAAACTTCCCTAGGTCTCTTGCTACAGCTGAGCTTTGTTGTTGCTCTCATTGTTTTGGTCTCTTCTCCAGATTATAAACAATCTGACTTATTGTTAGGTGGTGTCATTGAGAAATCTCAGAATTTGGTCACTTCACTTTCTTTTTAAAAACTACTTGTGGAGGCTTGCTAAGATTGAATTTCACTATGGATTTCATGTAGAGGTACTAGTTTATTTCTGTTTAACACACAAAAACATTGCTTACTGAAAAATATCCTAATTTTAAGTTTTCTCATAAATCAACTTCAAAATTAAAGAATTTGACTTTTCAATCAAGTTGACTTTATTCATTAGCCAATATTATAAGAAATAAATTAATTGCAAAGGATGGAAATAGAGCTGAGAGATGGAAACACAAAAAAAAGAAGGGTGGTTACTAATGACTCAAGAGCTGAGCTTCCAAAAATTCTCAGTCTCACTTACTAGAAGAACTTAAATATGACGTCAAGAGAAAGCTGAATTGAGACACACTGAGACCCAAAAGCCTTTTGTCTTTAACTATTATAAGAATGCCCTTGGCCGTGGTGTAGCAACACTCCTGAAGAACAATTAATATAATACACCACATTAACAAATTAAGAGGGAAGAAACACACGATCACCTCAATTGATGCGGAAAAGTCATTTGACTTTTCATGATTAAAAACACTTCAAAAGGTAGGAGTTGAAGGAAAGTTCCTCAACGTGATAAAGGGCATATATGAAAAACCCATAGCTAAAATCATAGGTAATGTTTAGAGATTGAAAGCTTTCCCTCTAAGATCAGGAACAAGACAAGGATACCCATTTTCACCACTGCTATTCAGCATTTAGAGGTTCTAGCTAGAGCAACTAGGCAAGAAAAAGAAATGAAAGACATCCAAATTGGAAAGGAAGAGGTAAAACTGCTGCTATTTTAAGATGACATGATCCTATATTTAGAATATATTGAAAAAAATGATAGCAAAGCTACTTGACCTAATAAGCCTGTTCAGCAAAGTGGCAAGATACAAGACAAATGGGCAAAAATCAGCGGTGTTGTACAAAAAGTGCTTAAATCCAGGGTATGGGGGAAAACTGCTATTGCATGCTATGGGCTATGCTTAACAGGAAAACATCAACAGTATCACAGCAATAGCAAGGATAAGTAATGGGGCAAGGGACAGGAGTTAAGGGTTAGTATAGATTTTCTATTTGGTGAGGGTGTGTTTACTGGTTATCTTTGTCTTGGAAACAATGAAATTATCTTAAATTGAGAGTGCTGATGGACTGTGGACTTTGGGATTTATAATTGATGCCTAATGAATGCAGGTGGCTGAAGGATGCACTGACTAAGAAGTAGACTGGCAAACAATGGTGTATACATATGATTGAATATTGTGCTGCTACAAAAAGGAACAAAGTCTTGAGGTGTACAACAATGTGAATGAACCTGTGGGACATTTGGTGAGGCAAAATAAGCCAGAAATGAAAGAACAATTATTGTATGGTCTCTTCTAGAAAATGCTTATAAGAAAACAGGGGCCCAGATTGTATGCTTTTATAGTAAACACATTGAGTCCAGAATGGTAATTATTATTTTTGAATTTTGAAAGGATGTTTTATATATCTATAACTTGGTATTATGGATAAGAATGAAGCCAATTAGGTCTGGATTAAGGTAATTCAGAACACAGGGGTAAGGAAGACATTGTCTGTATTTTAGACCCACACCTATTCTTTGAGACCAAAGGGAGAAAAGTTTATTTTGTATGGAACCTAAATTTTCTGTAGTACATAATCTAACTCATCCTGTCTGGATAGCTCATTTGAACAACTGAAACACAGGGAGCCCAGAATAAGAATGAGGGCCTTTAATCCTGTATAGCTTAATGTAATACCTGAATACATCCTAGAATATATTATGCAGATAAGCAAAAAGTATCATCAAAGTCCCTTAAGGGATTGGAGGAAAAATATGGAACTATTAAACTTTACAATCAGGGAATCCCCTGATACTGTGTCAAAC
Organism: Myrmecophaga tridactyla; assembly: GCA_004026745.1. NCBI lineage: Eukaryota > Metazoa > Chordata > Mammalia > Pilosa > Myrmecophagidae > Myrmecophaga > Myrmecophaga tridactyla. The sequence continues at coordinate 105,076 of PVIY010003670.1, forward strand.
ATGAGGGATACCCAAATCAATAGGCCAAACCCTTGATCTTGAGGCTTAATCTTGTGATGCTTATGTAGGTATGCCTAAGAGTTACTTCTGGAGGACCTCTTTTGCTCAGATGTGGCCCACTTTAACTAAGCCCAACTCTGTAAGTGAAATTATTACCCGCCCCCCCGATGTGGTACATGATATCCGGGGGTGAAAGTCTCCCTGGCAGTATGGGAGATGACTCCCAGGGATGAGTCCAGCTCCGGCACTGTGGTATCAACAATTCCATTTTGACCAAAAGAAGGAAAAGAAGTGTAACTAATAAAGTAAAATAAGGTATCAGTGGCTGAGAGTGACTTCAAAAAGAGTTGAGAGGCTACTCTGGTGGTCGCTCTTACACAAGCTTCAGTTAGACATTGCTACCTATCAGAACTTGCAAAATGCCAACCAAAACCATTCCAGCTAATCCTAAAGAAAATCTAGGACAATATATGAGTATACAAAGTTTCCATGCACTAGGGTAGCTTTCCAGAAACCTGCAACATCCACTGGACCAGATTAAGTCCTGAAACCTAGAGGACCCAGTCTCTCTAGAACATCAGCTAGTTCCATCTCCCTACCCCATATTATTGACAGCCCCTTCCAACATGAAAAAGTTAGAATGGCCATAGCCCCAACACCCCTAAGAGTGGAATAGAAAGATCAAAAGTGTGGTGGAATTATACAGAGAAGGTAAGGTTTAACAAACTAATATGATTGCTGAATCATTAAAGTGATATTTCTTTTAGTCTCCAGTATCTTAGAGCAGCTAGAAGTAAAAACCTAAAATTGTGGAGTTGTAACCCATACCAAACTCTGAAATCTGTTCTCCAACTAATTGTTGTGCTACACTTGGAAATTTATTGCTGTTTTGTATATATATTATTTTTCACAAAAAAAAAGAAAAAAATTATTGTGTTGATAAAAAAATATTGATTCCTTCTAGCCTCCTTTATTCTGGAGCAGTTCGAAGGAAAAACCTGAAAGGATGGTATGTAGCCTATGACAAACTCTGGGATCTGTTGGAGAACACTTTGAAAACTATTGCTTTTTTCTTTCTCTGCTTTGTATATATGTTATATTATACAATAAAAAAAAAGTTAAAAAAACAGTGGTGTTGCTATATACTAGTAATGAGCTATCTGAGGAGGTAATCAATAAAAAATTTCATTTACAGTAGTACCTAAAAGAACCAAATATTTAGGAATGAGTCTAACTAAGCATGTAAAGTACTTGTAAACAGAAAGCTATAAAATATTGAAGAAGAAATCAAAGACCAGAATAAATGCAAAGGCATCCTGTATTCATGGATTGAAGGCTAAACATCATTAAGATGACAATTTTTCTCAAATTGATCTACAGAGTCAATGTAATACCAATCAAAATTCCAACAGACAACATTGAAGAAATGGAGAAGGTAATTATCAATTTTATTTGGAAGGGTAAGAGGCCTCAAATCATCAAAAACATCTTGAAAAAGAAGAATGAAGTGTGAGATATAATACTTTCTAACTTGAAAGTATATTATAAAGCCACACTGGTCAAAACAGAATGATACCGGCATAAAGATAGACATATTGACCAAAGGAATCAAAATTAAGAGTTCAGAAATAGACCCTAAGATCTATGGTCAATTGATTTTTGATAAGGCTTCCAAGCCTACTCAACTGGGACAGAACAATCTCTTCAATAAATGATGTTGGGAGAACTGTATATCCATAACCAGAAGAATGAAAGAAAAGTCTTATCTCATACCCTATTCAAAAATTAACTCAAAATGGATCAAGGTCCTAAATATAAGAAACAGTACCATAAAATTCCTAGAAGAAAACATTGGGAAACATCTCCAAGATCTAGGGAGAGGTGGTGGTTTCTTAGCCTTTACACCCAAAGCACAAGCAATGAAAAGAAATAGATAAATGGGAACTCCTCAAAATCAAATATTTAAAGAACTTTGTCAAAAGGGTGAAACAGCAACTGACTCAATGGGAGAAAATATTTGGAAACCATATATTTGATTAGGGTTTGATATCCAAAATATATTTTTAAAAAATCCTACAACTCAGCAATAAAAAAAATCCAACAACACAATTTTAAAATAAGCAAAAGACATGAATAGACATTTCTCCAAAAAGGGAATACAGATGGCTTAGAGACACATGAAAAAGATGCTCAGCTTAACTAGTTATTAGGGAAATGCAAATCAAATCCACAATGAGATATCATCTCACACCTATTAGAATGGCAGCTGTTAAACAAATAGTCAACTACAAGTGTTGGAGAGGAAGTGAGGAAATTGAAACACTTACTCATTGCTGGTGGGAATGTAAACTGTTACAGCCACTGTGGAGGATGGTTTGGTGGTTCCTCAGGAAGCTAAGTGAGTATAGAGTTGCCTTAAGACACAGCAATCCTGCCTTTCAGGATATACTCAAGATCTGAAAGCAGGGTCACAAACAGACATTTGCACATTGATGTTCACAGCAGCATTATTCACAAATGCCAAAAGACAGAAACAATCCAAGGGTCCATCAACAGATAAATGGATAAACAAAATGTGATTTGGACATATGATGGAATAGTATTTGGCAATAAGAAGAAATGAAGTCCTGAAGCATTAGACAATATAGATGAACATTAAGGACATTATGTGAAGTGAAATACGTCAGACACTACAGGACAAATATTGTATGATCTCACTGATATGGACTAATTATAATACCTAAACTTGCAGACATAAAATATAGAATGCAGAATACAGGGATAGAGAATGAAGCCAAAGATCGGGGAGTGGTTGCTTAATACGTGTAGGATATTTAACTAGGTTGAATTTAAACTTTTGGAAATGGACAGTGATGACGATAGTTTGTTATCATGAGAATTGTTAACAGTGCTGTATGGTGTGTGAGTGTGGTGCAAAGGGGACATTTAGAGTCATGGATGCCACCAGAAGGAAAGTTGGAGCTTAAAACATGAGATTGTACAACACAGTGAATCTTGTGGTGAACAAAGGCTGTGATGAACTGTACAAATAGAAAGAAGTTCTTTCATGAATTAGATATATGACCCTATTATAAAAAGTTAATATTAGAGGGGTAATTGAGGGAAAATATACCTATTGAAAACTGCAGTCTATAGTTAACAGTAATATTTTAATACTGTCTCATCAACAGTAACAAATACCACACCAATACTATGGGTCAATAATATGGGGATATAAGGAATACGGGAGAGAGAAACTATAAAAGTGAGCTTAAGGGTCAAGGAAAACAAGATGAGGATTCTAATTGGAATTACAGGAGGTGATAAAAGAAAGAATGCTACCAAAGTAATATTCGAAGAGAAAAATCCTCTTAAATTTTTCAAAATTGAGGAAAATGTAAATTTTCAAACTTAAAAGAGTTCCTGAAAATCATTCAAAACTAAGTATTTCATATTAAAACTTCAAAATACAAGCAAATTAAGATATGCTTTTAAATAGATCCAGAGAAAAAAATAAAAACTACCTTTAAAGGGTTTCCTCAATAATAATGATTGAAATATTTAAAATAAAAGTTTCTGAGAGCTGAAAGAAAAAAACAAATTTAGAACCATAAATATCATAAAAATAACTTCCAAAATTCAAAGCAAAGGGAAATATTTTTTGAAAGAAAAAAAACTAAGAACATTCATTCTTGACAGACTCTCATTACTACTAAATGAGGTGAATTCATCCTGCAGATTAATTCATTTCAGTACATAGAACTTTTTCTCACAATGTTTTTACAGCTGAATAAGTTGTCATCATGTGGCTATACCTTATTTCTTCAAATGACATTAAATGACAGGAGTGTGTTTATACAGTTTTCAAAATTACACATCAATATTTAATATGGACTTTTTCTGATTTGTTTACATTAAAAAAATCTTATATTAGGGACCCCTTGAAGATAGTGAATTTAGATGTTATTTTTTATGGATAATGTCCGTGTTTATTTTAAGCTTCAATTAGGAACATTATATTTCTCACTTAATACTAAACCATAAAACATTCAAAGTAAAATAAATCACAGAACCTATAAGATATCGAATAACAAAAACTGTAAAACAATTCAAATGTCATTTAAAAGAAGATAGATTAAACAAATGTGTATATGGGCACAATGGCAACCTATTAAGCTGTAAAATCAGGGTGAGAAAAATTTCTATGTACTGCAATGAATTCATCTGCAGAATTTTTTATGTGATGAAAGCAAACTTTTAAAAAAAATGTATATATTATGCTATTTATAAGAGACAAGTAAAACTACATGTCCAAATGTGTGTATATGTGTAGTAGTGCCCAGTACAATCATTGTAATTATTCTAAAAAATAAAACTAATAATAAATATTAACTATCATGCATTAGTTTTACTTTTAGTGGTATAGGTATTATAATCTTATCAATATTTTAAATATAATAAAAAAGATAAAATAATAAATCAGAAAAGTTAAGATAAAATGTCATTTTAAATTTGATTTTGAAATAACAAAATAAATCTTTTCTTTGAAAAAAATATATATCTGGTTCTGTGCCAAACAATAGCATGCTGGTGGCAGAAATTTTACTTAACTTCTTGATATTTGTTTCTAAACATTATTTGAGACAACTGAATTAAGCTACTTATGAGAAATGGCTGGTTCCAGGTTTGGGAGGTGGAAAATACAAGGGGAGTCTGGAATATTTAGAAAATACTTTAGTACTTTTGCCAAGTACTAAAAATGAATGCAAAGAATGCCATAAAGTTTTAACTCTTACTAGTAGGAGCCAAGATGGCGGCTTAGCAAGGTGTGGGAATTAGTTCATCCTCCAGAGCAGCTAATAAATAGCCAAGAACAGTACAGAATAGCTCCTGGGTCTGTGTACCAGACACACAGTGTACCCCAGTCTGGACCAGCTGGACCGGCTGTGAGCCCCCCCAGAACCATGAGTTCTTCAAGCCATGGCGGCCGGCACCCCTCCCCAACAGACTGCTTCCCAGAGGGGAAAGGAAAGGGACTTTACTAGCAGGAGGGGCTGAGCACAACCAAATACCAATTGTGGAATTAATTAACAAATTCTGACTACTTAAAATAGGCCCTCAGCTTAGCTGAACCTTGAGTAAAAGTGGAGGTCACTGGTTTTTGCCCCAGAGCAGAGGGGGCAGGGCTGACAAAAGAAGAAAAAAAAAACAGGTTTTTTTGGATCTGAAAAGGTCTGGGCCCTGCAGGAAAGGAGGGTGCACATAAGGCCGGGAGATAAACAGAGCAACGTACCAACTTAAGCTCCTGATTGGCAAACCTGAGGAACCGGGACCTGCTCTGAAAAGGAT